>JAQFXU010000438.1:0-54364 GCA_034693705.1 Spatulosminthurus flaviceps | reverse complement strand
CGGAGCTGGTAAGGAATTGTTGCCAATACGATCCAGCTGTAGAAATAGTAACGAATATAAAATATTCGTTACAGTACGTATACAATACTTGTGTGTAATTTGTATGTACATAACAAGGGAAGGGATACGGCAAAAGGTAGGAATTGGGGAAAAAGAGGGAGATAAGTGGATTTTAAATGATTCTCTGTCTGCTCCCTTTTTTTCATTCACTTCTCCTATTGATTTCACTGGTTTGATGGACACAAACCCTTTGTTGTGCATTTACAGTCGATTCAACTCATGCTGGGTGAGTTGTTCCACACACTAAACACGGTAAGTAATAAGCGACCCTTACTCTATTAGGCTGCCGTTCCTCCCTGCTTCGTCCGTCCGTCCGCGTCCATAGCTTCTACTCCTACAGCCCTAGCTCTTGGAGTATATAAATGTCTCTGTACTACCGTACATACCTATATAGAGGGTTTCATTATATATGTATAGCTTGTATAACAGATACGTATGTTACTAGTACCCTGATCCATAAACTCTCTTATGGAAAATTGACTCAACTCCGCATGTAACCCTAGCCCTTTTACGGCATACACACCACGCTGTCTTCATCACTTTCAAATATACATGTAAATACTACTCCTTATCTCTATTCATATACAGCTAATAACTTGTATCTTCTTATGTTATTCTACATTTGTATGCGTACGTGTGGTAGTGATGAAAAATTTGTGCATGGACATGTTTACATTTGGAATAGTATCAGTATCTACTGCCGCAGTGTATACACACACAAATATATTTACACGGAGTAGTACTTCAATCCGACAAAGATTACAGCAATATAATAATATACATTTACTAACAATCTCTCTATACACATACGAATGGAAGGATGAGTAAGTAAATATTAAGTCGACTGACACTGATTTCTATATTAAGCCAGGCCCTATAGACTAAAGAAAGATATTGATAGACTGACCGCGATGCAAATTTCATTCCGGCAACCCCAAATTATTTAGCATTATTCCTTCCAGCTGCTTCCTGCTGCTCTCCTATAACAGTACAAGCTCTTCCGCCCTCATTAGCTACTCATATGAGCAACTACAGTAACTAACAATAAGAATAATCTCATAAGTCTCTTCGATTGTGAGTCATCTCCAATCTCAATATTAAAAATACATTTAAGGAATATACCGATCAATTTTGTTTTACTAGGACTTAAAAACCATGCGGTGCGCCGCCATTTCAGTTGCACGGTCAAATATGGACTTAAATTTTGCTTGTAGAATCAATCAATTGTCAATCATTAAGCCGAATAGAAGTACCCGTTGCTTCTACAAAAATAGTGGGAATTTTTTCTGAAACCTCACCGACCGAATAATATTCATTGTCGTATTAGAATCGCCCAGGAAAGTTTTGGTTACTGTAAAATCCCAGAAACAAATCGACCAAAGCCCGTCTTTTTCCCCCTTATCAAAATCTTTTGACATTAAATAAGATTGATTTAATAAGATTAAAAAACTTTATATACAAAAGGTTGTTGATTCTCTTGAGTTTCCATTCTGCTATGTTTCTTACACAATAAGAGGTATGTAGTTGTATGGTAAAAAAGGAAAAACAAAAACCGGATTTATCAAGGTAGGAAAAAGTCAATTGAAATTTGCATATATACTTGAGAGCTATGAAAAGATTCAGAGCACTTTGGCTATTATTGTAGTTTGTTAGTACGCAGGAAGAGGAAAGAATAGTACATAGAATAATACAATGAAAATAAGAAGAAGAAAAAGAATAAATTCGCACATGTGAGAAAAAACAGTAGCCAAATTACACGGAGGTTTTGTTATTCTCCTTTAAATGGGAGGGGGTTGGAGCAATACCTGGAAATGTAGTTCAATTGACCACACGTGGGTTCCCACTACTTTTTCCCTGAGTGAGTGAAACTGAACTCTACAGGGTACGTACTACGTACATACGTACTACATAAATGGCGATGAGAAAATCATATACTCCTGCTATACATAGACACTCATGTATACACACACACACCGCACAAGATTTGGAAACTATTAATAAATATACATACACACTTGATATTTTCGTGTATATAAATTAATAATGTTCTTGAATATATATATGCACGCATGTATTTACTAAACGCACGCGTTCATTTTGCATTGGTGCCCATATTTATATGTACACACACACAACCAAACCCCTATTCAAAAAGGGATGAATACAAGTATTATGTGCACAATTCAAAGGTCGATGTAAAAATATGTATGTACATACAATAAAGACCTGCCAACCCTTTTCTCAACTCCTGTTATAATTACGGCCCCTGCCCCGTCACTGTCACTGATGAAGATATTATCTGGTCAACGTGTGTATTGTATATATCTCAACCATACCCAAATATGTATACGTATTTTCAAACTGAAAACACACATATACGTCAATTACAATGACGCTCTTTGCAAATTCTATCACAAGGACGTTCTCTATACTATAGTCATAATAATAATAATTATTAAAAACTGCCTCATTTTTTTTCAAGCCCTTTGTTACATAAAACGTTAATATAATTTTGCAACAAAACAATTATTATTATTATTTTCTGCCCTTTATTTCTCATTTTACACTGCCCTGCTGACGCTTTACACATATTCTAATCTACACCACTCAAAATAAACGCAAAAAGCAACACTTATAAACACATTAAAATCTAAACCCAATGTGCTCGTCATAAACTTGTGATGGATTTCACAGAAATGGGTGGATAAAATCCCTAATTATTTTCCTTAACACAAATAAAGGAGTACCCATAATTTCGCATATGTTTAAAATAAATTCGTGAAAAATCAAGCATTTGGTCAACGGTTCAAATTTAGAATTTTAGGGTCTCATTTCAAGTGAAAATTTGCATATATCATCACGTGAAGGAAAAAACGTAGATCGTATATATTTCACAAAGGAGCGTTTTTCCAGGTATACAAACATTATAGGCATACGGAAAGTACGAAAAATATTTTCCAAAAGTTTTCCCCATCTCTCTCTCTCTTCTGAACTGCATCTCACACGTTATATTTCCCTCTATATATGACACTTAAATTAAGACGAACATTTTTTTGAGCAACTGAAGAAACAACAAAAGAATTACTACCTCCTTATTTTGTGTACCATTAATTTCCTCAAATTACTTAATCCTTTTTGCATATGTTTGTGTGGAAAATTGTGGCCCATTCCGAAACTACACGGTAATAAAGGGGAACAAGGAGAGAAGTAAATGTTTTCATAATATGTTAAAAAATATCTCTATATATTTTAAAGGCCATGTGTTAACTTATATAGGGAAATGGACTTATATATTTACACACATATAATGCATACGTGTGGAATTGTGCTGAAATATTGCATGGTGATTGAGCCTGGTCATAAAACGGAGACACCACAAGTGTTTAAGACTTACTAACAGTGCATTTTATTTTCAACCAGTGCACCCCCTTTATTTGATTAGGTTGTAAAAATGAAAGAGAGAGAGAGCGAGAGAGAGAGAGGGAAAAAATTTAGATTGGGAAAAAATTTGTTTCTTCTAGAAAGAAAAATTTTGTTTTTAAAACCCTTTCCTTTTGCTCCTTCATATACATATACATTGCTATTAGCTTTTGCTTCAGAGTGAGTATGAATACCCACAATTTTCAGCAAGAAAACGAAAAAAATTAGGGTGCTGTGTGGGTAAAGGCGAGAGAAGAAGAAATAAAAGACATAATAAAACAAGGACTGAGTACGCAATTATACATTTACCCAACCATCGTAAAACTAACGCAGACGCCCTTTAAGATTCATAATCTAGATGTTATTGGCACACATGTATTATTGCAAATGCATATATATGCACTATGGACCTAGATATGTACGGACATATAAAATCCTTTGAATTTTAAGGATAAGGAGGAAAACGGATGGAAAAAATGAAGGAAACCCTTTTTTTATATAAAAACGTCCAGTTTTTTCCCTCTCTCTCTCTCCTTCCACCAAACTTTTCCTTCAAACTTGTTTTCTTTCTCCTTCTCGGCCCTTTTTATGCGTATCTACATATTATCTATGAAAGAGTTTGAGAGCCGTTGCAATTGCTTAGTATATACAGCAGAAACTTTTTCAGCTTTCCTTTATGCGCCTTAAGAAAAGTAGCTCCTACTTTTCTACATATTACTGTGTATACATATACTACACGGTCAAAAGTTTTTTTGTGGAGGAAGTTATTGGAAAGGTAAATGAGGTTGGGTCCCATGTCAAATTTACGTAATTTCTTTAATTAACAAACTCTCGGATATGAAAATCCAAGTGGAATGACCTTTTCAGCTTCGTCAATGTCTATCTTCTATTCTACTATGTATATGTTCTACCCATGTCCAGATGTTCTCGCCCTCTCGCAAATAATTTACACATACACCCCATCTCAAAATCATCAATTATTGCAATCAATGCGTCAAAATTTCAAATCGAGCTAAAGAGAAAAAACAAACAATCTCAAAATATTCAAAATTTTCTAGAGAAAATTTTATACCTTTAGAGCGCATTTTTTGACAAGAGGGAATTGCACAAAAGCCTGCAAATTTTCAAACCCTTAAAATTTACAACGATTTTTATTGGGCAACATTGGAAAATAATTTCCAAATTCAATTTTTAAATTCCAATTTTATGACTGTCCCACGTTTTCACTCAAAAAGCCGAGCTTTTTCTTCACCCCACTGAAACGTTTGGGGTAAATAATTTCCAACAACTTTATCATTTACCTACATTTCATAAATAATTTTTTTTAAAAAAAGTGTGTTTTTCAAAGGGAAAAGGTTAAAATTAACGAAAATTTCATACGCTTATATTTCTTCGAAAAAGCACATTTTTGACATGCAAAAACTTCAGAGCCAAAAAATTTTCAACAAAAGTTCAATATCATCATATTTATATACATAATGGAATTCGATAGCCGGTCGATAGCAGCTAGCTAAGACTTAAGACGAAGAAGAAAAAAAGGCCTGGAAAAAAACATAGATACTTACTTACTTACTAGTTATGTACATATGAAACCATGAAGCAATGTGTTGGGAAGAAGACGAAAAGGTGTAAAAATTCCTAGTTGGCCCTCAGGCAAACACACACTGACGATCGCTTTGGAAAAAGCAATCTTAATGAGAAATTACATGATTTTTTTTGCCCTACACAAGTATACAACCAACAAGAGCTCCTATCCAACCCTTTAACATGATTAATTTGATAACATTTATAAACTTGTCACAATGAAACGAAAATCAATTTTCTCAATTGTGTTTACAGTAAAACGAAGAGACCCTAATGCCAGAAAGTCCACCCAATCCTATTCATACGTATATGTACATACATGTGTGAACCAATAGATAGGATGTACCAAGGATTTTTTTGCTCATAAATGCATTAACAACGTATGTATACGTGTATGTGTGTGCGTATAGACCAAGCTTTTGGGGAAAATTGGGGATTACATATAACAAATAGACCCGCAATGTATATACAAAATAGTACAATGCCCATTACCACAAGAAAATTTTCTCTCTCTCTCTCTCTCTTCCTAGCTCTAGCTCTCTATAAGCTAATTCATTTTGAATCTTGTGTCTAGCCGTATTTCCTTTCATATTTTATCAATTTAATTATTATTGACTCTACTTTTTTCCTCTCTTCTACCTTGTTCCTACACACAGCTGAAAAAGTTTTTCAACGTCGGAACCTTGCTGCCTTTTTCTCTGGTTTTTCTTATATATTCCTCTTCCACTTTTTTCTTCCTTCTAGTTCCTTCCCTATATGCACAACTCACAAACAATGATATTACCTTCAAAAGTATACAGAGACAGTAAAGTTATTTTATGTATGCACACATATAGATAGGCATTTACTATTGACTAAAAAGCCCTATATCGGATCATGAACATCTAATTTTTTTTCATGTCAATATAACCAACGCTACAGCTTTGATTTTCGTTCACATCCATTTCCATCAACTTTAAACGAATTGAATTTCCATCATTGATATGATTTCTCAAGGGAAAATATCCATTCCATTCACTTTGCGATTTGCTCAATAACTAACTAAGTAAGCTTTTCATCACCCACAAGAAGACATTTTTTTCCTCCTCATTCTTTTTTTACCTCCTTCCTTAAAAAAATACATTCAAACTACTATCATATTTATCATTCACAAATCAATAGAAAATCCTTTTGAATCATTATCTTGAAAAATATTCTCTAGTATTCTCAGAAATGCACACGTGTAACTATATTTTTGCTCCTTAAATTCCCATATAAATTCCATCTCATTTCCCGGAAAACTCATCCAATTTATAAGCAATTACATACATCTAAAAAATTTAATACAATTTCATTCTTCATCCATTTTGCACATTTTCTACTAAAGACTCATGGGAAGATATTCAGAATGACTTCCCTCAACCGCCAAAATTCCAGTCACAATTTCCGCCCAATTTTCGTGACATCCATCCCTACAAATTGCATCCATCAAAATTTTATACATTACTTCATTTGCATTTGGCCTACAATTCCAGCTAAACGCGTCAAAAATAATATCCACTTCAATCTTCCCACGAACATGGAATTTCTTAAAGATTTCCTCTCTCCAATCAAATTTAAAACTCCAGCACCAAGAAATTCCTCTACCTCAATTTGCAAAAAAAGCCAATATATCTCTCACTCAAACGAATGACCAAAAATAAATTTATAGTAACGCTTAATGTATTTATAATTACACATGAATCTTCTTCACCATTAAAACGATACCTAAAGAAGGAACGTAATTAGATCAAAACCCTCAAACAAACAAAAGTTTTTTTTCACCCCGATTAAAAAAAACCACTCCATTGTTTCTTCACATATACATAGTATAGCTACATGTGCAAAAGAAGAAATGAATTCCCATTTAATTATATTAGATTAGAGAGGAGAACAAGAGAATACTATAAAACATCATTGCCATAAATCCTGGAAAAACTTTTCCAATTCCATTAAAAAGCTCTTGTAGTACTATAGTAAACAGAAGAGAAGAGAGAAAGGGCATAATGAGTTTGTTCGTCTCGAGTAGAATTAATTACATGAGAAATAATAGGATTGATAGTAATTAAAAGTAAGAGTGAATGAAAGAGAAAAAACATTGGGGTAAGAGAGAGAGAGAGAGAGACAAGCAATAGTTATATAGTTTTCCAAGAGTATGAACGAAAAGAGAAAAAGAGCGCAGAGAGAGAGAGAGAGAAGAGGTAGAGGAGGAGAAGGAGGAGGGGTGGGAGAATAGTTGGAGGGAGAAAAAAGAGAGTGAAGGAGTGTGAGTGAGAGAGAGAGAGGCTCAACTCTGGAAAAACTGTACCTCTCTCTCTCTCTACTGTATAAAGGTGGTGGGGACAAATCGATAGTAACGCACACAAACTGACGTTATTAAAGACGGAGTAAAAGTATATTGTGGAGATAAGACACACACGCACACACGGCAGTTTTTACCCCAAAAAATACAAACTTAATGTGCTCCAGTCACGGAAACTCTCTCATATTTAAGTCTAATCCATATCTTCTCTCATTCGCCTTCATTCTCTCTCTCTCTCTTTCGCTCCAACTCACTCTCTTTTCCTATTCCTTTTCCCTATGTATACATCTACAAAATGTAGTATATAGAGTTAATACAAAATCACAATTTTATCCTACCTATTCTCCATACGAAAAACCTCCCAAGCTCCAAGAAATTGTCCAAAAAGCACAGAGAGTGAGAAAGAGTCTAGTGCCATAATCTAATGTATCAAACTCAATCCGACTTTTCTGCGTATAGAGTAGCCTTCTGTAAATCTCCTCTTGCTCTCTCTCTCTCTATATATATTCCAACACAGTAGCAGCCGTAAATCCAGTAGCTATCCTAAAATGGAAACTTTATAAAATCCTACCAATCTCTCTATATACATATTACATGTGTAAATACATGTATATTATAACTATAAGAGAGGAGAAGAAATTTTCCAGGGGGTCTGCCTATACTATGCTTCTATTACTTAGTTAGTTACTACTATAGAGAGAGACTACCCCTAAGAATTTATATTCTAGGGGGAATTTTCTTTGCAGTTTTATTATGAGCTGAGTAGTGAGAGAGCTGCAAAGTTCTAGAGAGAAAATTGATTCAAAAAAAAAAGATAGCATTCTATGTTTTTTTTACTTTCTAAATAAACTTGGATGCTTAGATAGAGAGAATCCAGGAGAACGCTACTAAGAAATTGACGAAGATTTTTTTCAATTTCAAAACAGGATTTCCTGTGGAAATGAAAATTTTATTTGGAGGTAAACAAATGCAGTGGTAGATATTATATAGATACACATTTTATACAGAGTAGAGAACTAGGGTTAGACCAGCATGTCATGTCAAGGATATACAGTTAGGTCCTTATCGGTCGTTTGTTTAACAAGAAGAGAGAATCTAACCCTTGCGTGTTGACCAGTCAGGCTCTTTCATATAGTGTAGGTACAGGTATTTGTGTATGTATACATAAATATTGTGGGTTAAGGGTAACATTTTATATTGTTGTGAGGGAAATTGTATATGTATATGTAAATATCTAGAGCTTATTTGGATCCTGACTGGGGTATATTACATGTTTAAATAGAGTAGTAGTGTACTATATATCTTCATCTGCTACATGTGTGTGTCTAGTCATAAAGTAGACATGGCACGAGAGAGTCATAATTTGCAATCAAATTAACAAGAAACGGAATACCTTTTTATTCATTTCCAAAAAGCACATGGTTTACAGGCCTTGAAACATAAAGAGCTGCTAAAGGGTTAACAAGAACGAGTAAAAGTGTCTTTATGAATTGGGATTTTTGCCATGTTTACTTTTTCACAGAGGGGTCTTCCTGATTTTTAGGTATAGAGATTTCCCGGACGGTGTCATAGAATACGCATGGAGGAATTTATCTATTTAGCAATAATAACGGTGCTAGCGAAGGGAATTTGAAAAAGGTGTCGTGAGGAAATTAAAAAAATCTCGCCTCAAGGAATTATAAATGACACCTTAAGAAAATTGTAAAAATTTGGAGTCAGTTTCAAATTCAAAATGGTACCTAGAATCGTTATCACAAAATGGCGGGGTGAGAAAACTCTTAAAATGGCACCAAGACGGAATATTAAAAAAGTGTCCCAAAATTAGAGGAACTTCAAAAAAGGCGTGGTTTTACGTAGTTTTTAAAAGGGCATCATGATGAAGGAATTAGGCAAATAAGGTTAGGGTGAGATGATTTGAAAAGGGTCATTTTCCAATGAGCTTCATCACTTATACAGCATTGGAGTGGGCAAAAAGGTTTTTAAAAAAATACGCCTAAAAAATTAACGTGAACTGAATTTTTGGATTTCTTTGACATTGTAATAATTACTATCAAGTAAAATCTGCACATATACATTTTTTCTATATTTAAGTATAGTATTGTATACTCTTGTACAAAGAGCGATGAGAGATCTCAAGACGTAAGAATAATTACTACAGTGACAAAATTAAGGGACATACCTTGAAAGTAGCTTTTAGTTCTAAGGTAAGAGACAGCAAGGCGAAGTATGGAAAGTCGATCTAATTTCGAGAGAATATTTTGTTCAAAGGGTAGGAGGGAGGCGAGGGTGTCCAGCTCAGCATTTAATCTCTCACGGTGACGTTTCGATGGATTCGATTTTGTTACTCCATCCTTTGGCGGTGGCTTCATCCTATATAATGAAACAATACCTTAATAGCATTATTACAATCTTTTGCTCACACTTTCCATTGCTATACACACACACCTCCGCTGTATACATATAACCCCGTTGTAGTGCATGCACTCTATACACATAAATATACACATAAACCAACAGTTTCTACCCAACTGTTCCCTTCATTTACCCATTACACACATATAAGATAACCCTTGATGAACCAATCTACCATGTATACAGTCCGCCGTATAATACAATAATGAATTGTAGAGCGTAAGGGGGAAGTGGAAAAATCCGCTCATTTATCTACATTACATGCCTTACCTTTCTCTCCCACTCCGTCTCTTTCCCAGAGAGAATTAAATGGCTAGTAATCCTGTCACAATTAATTGATCCTCGTATAATATACCTGCGACTAAATTAATTTCCTCAACTCCCAACAACTTGTGCATATAATGTAGCTGCATTAGGCATATTTTATACAGATATTGCATATTATAACCATATTACCCCAGTATGTATATCGAGCACATAATTTAGTCCCAATGCTTTTTGTTAACCTTCTCATGGGATTGAGCTAGCGTTGCATTGAATTGGTGCGAAACCCGATAGAGTAAAAATTCTTTTTTCAGGTACGTAACAATTATATTTGGGATTTTCAAGGCGGACTTGTTTTCTATGGGATTACCCATTTAATAGTTGAGTTATGATACTATATGATATAGACTTTTTGACACAGTGTATTTATCCACTTTTCAAAAATTAAAGGAAATTGTTCGTACAAAAAGATCCTAGAGAATATCAAGATACTGGATGGTGGTGGAATCCTGACTAGGGAAAAAACTACACTGCAATTAATCCAAGTTGTTTCATCACGGAGTGGTCATAGATTTTTATGCATATAATTATTATTACTGTGGATTTCTGTTAAATATTGTGGAATGTTTTTTCTAGTATATCATTTTCTCATCAAAGTCCCTTTTTCCATTGCGCATTGGGAAAAACTTCTGCTTTTAATCAAAAGTTGTATGAAAACTCTTTTCCAGAAAATGTACTATTTATCCCAGGTCAAAATTTTGATTCGGAAGTTCAAAATTGTATTAAAATTCTCATCCTATTTGTTCCACAGTCAGTGATTAAGCAAAATGTGCAATAAATTATCACATGAGAACAAATTTTTACACTCAAACTTTCCACTACACAAATAAAATTACCTAAATCATTCTCAATGGTTTCCCCGTCATTCCAAAGATTCTCCGAAATATTTTCCTTCAAATTTTAACAAAACTTAGATATTTGTGAAAACATTTCCCGTCAAAAAATACTTTTATCATAACTTTTTTTTAACCTTTACCAACAAATCTTCAAGATTTATTAATTGAGGCGTTAATTTTCTTCAAAAATTACATCCAAAATTCAATTTCCAATCCAATCAATTCCCATATAAACATACATACACTAAACTGTATAGAAATCCGAGCCAAAAATGATTGCCCCATTGGACTCTACCCATATTCCATATTCGGCAATTTTACCTTGAAAATGTTGTTTTTGTGGTTAAAATACGGAGAAAAATCCGCTTTCCCATTATGGGGATCCTCCAAATAGTTATTGGTTAATACAGCCGATATTTGGAAAATCCCCTCCCCGCGTTACTTATATAGATCAACATAGAAGATTTGTGGAATAATAGTAATAATAATAATTCCTGGATATTTTCCAGAAAAAGTAATCATAATAATAAAAATTACCATTTGGAGAAAAAGAAAAGGAGAGAGAGACTCTCTTTTTGGATAATTACATTTAATGAATACGTAGAGGAACGAGCGTAATTACATGTACAAAGTTGTTTTTTCTCCTATATATCTCCACACACACACACACCATTCCTCCATTCCGCTATACACTCTTTTCCTTCTCCTTCTATACAGAAATCATACTACTATAAAAGTCTTCCCAAAAACTAGGTTCTTATTCTTTACGCAATAATAAGCAGTGCAAGAATAGGTTAAAAAACTACGTATATTATATCTACGTAAAAAAATGCTTTTTTTTCGAGATTTTTTTTCCATTCTCTTATTCTCCTTCTTCTTCTTCTGCTTCTTCCCTCCTGTCACTCAATTCAAATTATAGGTTTTATATAATGAGTCTCGATCGTCTCTTTTCAACATACCTTCCTCTCTCTATATATAAACGTATGTATGTAAAAAAAACTTAAGGTAAGGATCTATAGGGTGATTATTATGATTATTATTACAAGAAGAAAAAGAACAACTACAACTCAAAACAAGTAACTACTATACTGAAAGACAAGTAAGAGGACGAAGACAGACGAGAAAGAACAGAGAGAGAGAGAGAGACGGAGGAGGAAGTCCTGCATTAACCATTATAGTCGGGCTCTTACATATTACCTTGTGTGTGTGTATGTATTAGATATAGGACTACCTGACCTTTTACCTCATTCCAAATTTCTTGCCTGGCTCCTTTATGGGCTTTTTCTTTAATTTGCATTTTGTCATTCATTCCTCTTTCCTCTCTCTCTCTCTCTCTGCCTAGTCCTAGTCTCCTGACTCAACAATTAGGTATATGGGGATTTTATGAGCGGAAATCGGGTGTTAAAAATCCTAGAGGTGGTGGTTAAAAAAGGCAGACTTTTTCCATACCTTTAACATTACCAAATTTTATCATGTCTACAAAAAGGCCACTACCATAGAAAATGAACATACTTTGTCATCTTTTTTCCACTCCTAAAAACTTGCTTATTACAATTTTCTAAAACGTTTGTACACTCCAAATTTTTGAATGAAAATTGACTCAATATTGTGACATCATTTTTAGGACACAATGTCATCACTGAAAGAAATTTGATGATTACTATTTCAGAAAATCGGAACGATGCAACCGCTTGATTTCGCTAAAATTTTAGAAAACTCAGCCAAAATTAAATTTTACAGGATGAAAATTGACAAAACGAAAGAAAATATTCAGCCGCTACGAAATTTTATGGTTTTAAATATAAAAAAACATGTCAATTTTCTTTAAAAAATCCATTTGAATTCATATACAACGTAACTTGTAAAAAACATTTCCATGTTAAAAAATATTTCCCATGTTTTCTATGTATTTCTTACGGGAAATAATAATTTGATTAGAAAAGGTTATAAGGTCTGAATATGAACTATGCGCCCCGAGCCTGGACCGAGGAGATGCGAATAACTCAATCAATTCTGTGTGTATCTGTAATTGGGTAATGGAATTAGAATCACAGAGATACACAACCCTCACACACCCTTAAAAAATTTCCAAATACATTTAAGAACAATAAAACTTAACGGAACAGGACAGATATTGAGGGATTTGGGAAGAATTAGTGTCTAAAAATAAGGACTTGAATTTATCTACTTTTTCTCAAGGGTTCGAGAGATACAGTGAGATAGGGAGTGAAAAAAAGTGTTTCTCTGGTATTTATTCCTCTCTGCTGATGATGAGGATAATGATTGAACAAACGGCGCTGATGAGGAGGATTCTCTCTCCATCTTCCCTCCGTCGTCCCGAGTACATTATGATGAAGAGGCGGTAAGAGTAATAAATAAATATACAAGTTGATTACTTTGCAGGAGAGAGAGAGAGAGAATAAGATATCTCTCATTACTCTCACAAGGAGGAATAAAAGAGTCCTAAAGGTAAAAAAAAAGTAAGAGAAGAGGAGCAGCACAGGAACAATACGATATGAGGGAACCAAAAGTCTGTGCTCTATGAGAGAGCATTCGTAATATAAAATCAACTATGTACTAATCGTAAGCATGAAGCCATAAAAATATTAGGGAAAAAAAGTTTTGTTACAATGAAAAATTATACATTTTTTTTTCTCTCTCTCTCTCTCCAAACTTACATCATACGTAGCTTCAAATATGTCCAAACTATACACATATATAGTCAAAATTCACTCCATTGTGCTTTCTTATGGAACATCCGTTTCAATACATTTCGTTGTAGTATAGACATAGCTATATATGACGTATAAAGTTCCTATATTTATCCACGTATCTACCCACACTATTTTTTACTTGTGTGTCAAAAAGCCAAAACCAGACTCGTTCTGAGAGCTCTTATGGTACTGAAACTATATACACACACTAAAATATTTGGGTATTGTTACTTCCATGCATATGTAGGTAAATACGTAGAGACATTACTTAATGCCCACTAAACTGTAGCATTTTGATGATGAATGGACCAAAAGGCTGGAGGAAAAAACAAACGTAGGGGTAAATATGTACGAGTAGAAAAAAAAGGGTCGACTTTTTTCCGAATGAGAGGATACGAGAAAGAAAGAAAGATAGAAGAACCCTTACAAGAAGTACAACAAGTTTAACGTAAAACTTGTCTTTTTTCCTAGAGTAATTCGAGATCCATGTATGTTGTAGGCCTATACTATTGAACACCAACTTAACATGGTTCCTTACATACAGAATATATGGACTTGTACATGAAGTCATAGAGAAATTGTTTTTTAATTCACCGTTTCTATCTCTCTCTCTCTCTCTCTGAAATTTTTTTCACCCAACCGATCTCATTTACTTTTGGTGGTGCATATAGTACAGTATAGAGAATAGAGAGAGATACTTTAGAGAAAACCCTTTGTTTCTAATCCTTCGGCGGAGCACATTACGGACGTCTGGGAGATTCACACATTTTTACATTAAATTACTCCACATTACTCATCTTCACCAGAATTCCGGATTGTGACTAAAAAAAAATAATACTCCTAACATAATATGGTTATCAGGATTTTTCTTGGGAGCTTTAAATGTAGGGAAATTTTCAAGAAAAAAGTTATTATTCAGGTTCTATATAGCTATGTGTATATATATATATATATATATATATATGTGTAAAGGAGGGAATGGGATTTTGGGAGAAGAGGCAAATTTAACCATGCAATGAGGTTAGATTTTTTAGTAGCAAATAATGATCACTCATTTGTTGGGAGATCTCAAGGGAAGAAAGTGCAAGTTCTTTCCAGGGTTCATTTTTTTCGTATAAAGGACAGAAGAAGTTTATTGTGAGTGAATTTGCTTCTGTAAGACAATAATAAATTTCGTAAGAATTTTTTTTCCAGAGAGGGCAAGCCCAATTGATTTCAACGGTAATGTAATAATGTTATTAGTTATTTTTTTGAACATTTTCATCATTACCATTAAACGAGTTTAAGTTTCTTTCATTAAAATTTCGTAGTAAGTATATGAGGGCTTGAGGTTAAGAAAATTTCTAGTGTTTTTGCTTGTTATAATCAAATTGATTGAGAGCAAGGGAGGCTACTGAGGAGTACATTGTTCAAGCTCAAGCAATACTTTAAATGGACAGGCAATTTTATGCACAGAGCCTCCATCAGAAAATATTGAAAAAATAATGTTGGACCCTTGAAAATTCGAAGTTGATGATTCTTCTCGGTAAAAATTACTTGTTTTCATGTCCATTCTTTGGATGATTTTCAATGAGTTGTACCAGGAAAATGAGTTGGGGTCTTTAAATCTGAGAAACATTTTCTTTCAGGCCAGGATGAAATTAAAATGTCTAAAATAATTTCATTTGAAGGAAAACTACACAAGGAATACACGAATTTTAGGCAAATTCCTTGTCAAAAATTTAGGGTGATGATAAATGATTGATGAGTATACGGAAAGAGTAATAAAAAATGATACGGATAAATGTAAAGAAGCCCTGCTGACAAAGTTCGATGAGTATCCTGCGGGGTGTGAGCCATAAAATAGTACACTACCAGCCAATACTCCAGAAAACTACCCTTCGTAAAAAGTTGTTTCTTGGAAAGCAACACGTTTCAATAAATGGAAGATCGGGTGCATCTTTGCTAATTTTACACATTCCATCTTTCTTCCTTAAAGACTCCCTCACATACCACAAGAACACTTTCACTTCTAAGGAAAATATTGAAAGATAATAAATTTGAAGAATTGAAGTTTTGCCTTGAGAAGGTCATATGAGATGGTTGACGTGACTGGGTGTTTTAATGTGATTTCAGCACACTAGTTCTCGTGCACTAACTAAATTGTCAATTTACGTGCTCTAAAAATTGTTCCTCGCACGCACAGTACTATATACAATATCTGGTGTTAGCATTAGTGTGTGTGTGTGTGTCCTCATCTCTCACTTACTCACATTTACACACACACACACACAAACTCGCACTAATACTCACACTGCGTAAACAAATATTACTCACTATATATTTTTTCAATGAAATTTTTTCGCGCTCAATTTTTTATACCCCGTTAAATATGCTATAAACAAGTATACACACACCTAGCCCAAGATATCATTTTTCAAAGTATTTCCATACTAATTTTCTACTTACGCGTCTTTGTAATAACACAAATTATTGCTCTATTAAAACCCACCGTCATTTCGACAAGTCCACATGTTTTTGCCCTAATTCTGACAAAAAATCCCACCTTTTATTATTTTAGCGCAATGTGCCCAACTCAAGTTAATCAAGTTGAGTATACACATTATTTGAGTTGGGGGCTTCCAACCATCGTAGACAATGTAGTGGAGGAAAAGGTAACAGCAGATATTCTCTCTTCATTAATGCTAATTAACTCCGTTTCGCGCCAAGCACAAATCTTTTAAGTAAGACTCGTCCTCGTCCCTCTCTTTTGTTCCTAAATCCTCTTACACAACCAAAACAATATCTACGTGAATTCCACACAAAATTATATGAAACTAGGAATTATTTTCCAATTTTTTTTAAACCTATGGGCGAGTCTCTTCATTAATGCCTTATTTCATGGAACCTTCACATAGAAATAAAAACTCAAGCGGAACTCACTAAAATAGACTCAAATTTTTTAGGTTTAAAATCCACTCTCCCCCTAGAAACACATACAAAGAAGGTACACCCTTAAATCCACAACATCAACATCCATCCAACAAATCAAATCAAAAGCTACAACACCTTCCTCTAACTCGATTTCGCAACAATCCCGGAATTTTCCAAAGTACGAAATCTTAGATTACAAACACAAATTAACCTTAATAATTCATCCAACCCATCATTATTACAAATTTCGAGCCGGAAAATTCAGGATGTAAATCCTCCATGAACAAGAACATGATCAAAACGACGTATATAATTATTACTCCAAACTTGAAGTAGAAGTTGCAAAATCCTGTTAAAATCCACATCAACATAAATCTTTGGCTTGTATGGAAACCATACCGCAACTTAAATTGAAAACTTGAATCTTTGAACCCCACGAACCAAAAATCAAGTAAATTAGTTACGTCTACATAGGAAAAAGAAAACAAGAGCATTGTTTTCAAATTAAGATAAAAATAATTACCAGGATAAATCACATACCTATGCAGTACATACATCATCATATAATTACAACCCATCAGAACATTAACCCACCACTGACTTCTCCTTTGATAAATCCTCCGATATCTCCTCTAACTACACCACACATTATAAAATCAAACCTCCAAAGACGTCTCACAACATGTATATATTCAATCACGTGTAAGTGATCTTCTCGGATAACAACTAATTCCACCAGTTCCTTTTATAATACACAATAATACCTTCTAATCACAATTTAATGTTAAAACTCATTAGTTCCAAAAGACAACAATTTTACATACAGCCCACACAAAATAATCCTCCGCTTTTATCCCCATCATCCGAATTCTCTAATAATTCTCTTCCTTACACAAATTATTACATTCTATACACCAACAAAATCTCAAACCTCCTTTCACTAACAACGAGCCAACAATTCTAAAATTCAGACGGAACAATCAAACTAATTCAAATCAACTATAAATCCATTGCATAATCTACCACTTTCCACACTAATACTAAATTCCAGGTACTATCAACTTCATAGTAGCAGAGCTTAAATTCCTTTCCTCGAAAACTCTCCAGTATTTAATTCTCCACACCCAAACAGAGGAATCATCAAGGGAACCGGAAGTCTAATTTTTATTCCACAAATAAAGGAATACACTTCTCAACAAATTAATTACCATCTTCATCTATAAAGAAGTTCCTATTTAATTTCCCATTCCAAATGTACCAAAACCCTGGACTGTAAAACTGTTTTAGTTTATATTAAATAAAAATAATTATTACATTAATTAAAAAAATTCAAATAAACTCACGATTTTCCATTCCGTCTCCTCCTTTTGGTCGCATAAACTGTTCCCAACTGATTCATCGAATGATGACTAGTAGACTGCATAAATACAAATGTTTAGTTAAAGAACGAAAAGAAAAACAAAAACAAGAGTTTCGAAAAATTCCAGGAACTTTATAAAAAATTCTATTAAGTCTGTATACGATGAGAACGCTTGGGCGGCAGAAGGAGAAAACTTCTTGAATTTTCCTGTTTTGCAAAAATCTCTCTTCGGTAAATTATCGGACACTTTTTCGAAGAATTAGAACAAATTAATGGTTGTTCTTTGTTTGTTGTGCATTTGTAATTTAATTTAATAATTATTATTATTAATGGAAATAAAATTGTGAAACTGAATGAATAATCGTGTAATACAAAAAGGATTCGGATGTGTTTCCAAAATCCAATCTCTTAACCACACACGTCCGACTCCCATCGGCTCAACTCAAACACTGACCAACACGAGTCTTGGCTGGATTTTTCTTTGAGGGGGCAAGCTCTTTAGGGCAGCTCTCATTGGCTGAGGTGAGTGTTCACTTGGGCGGGGACTAAACTTGCAATGCAGGACCAGAGGCTGGATTTATAAGGTGGAGAGTGCTTCTCATTGGTTGGATGGGGTAAGAGAGTTTTTTTCGGCTTCTATATTTTTTTTCTTTCGTGGAGGATAGAGCAGAGAGAATGTGTGGTGCTATAGCTTCGGATTACCTTTTTCCTTTTTAATCTCTCTCTCTCACTCTTTTGCTCTGTCGTCGTATATATATATATATTTGATAACGTGATTTCCATCAGCTACTAAATCAAATCTACTAAAAAGTTTTCTTTCATTTCAACTACATCTGTCTCATTTCACAGGATTTTATGCATGCAAAGTGAATATTTTTTTTCAAAATGAACTTTTAATTGTTATGTAGATATAATTTTACTTTGTCAAAGGATGTTCCTTTTGGGGTAGAAAGAAAATTTGTTTGAGTTTTGGGGTATTTCGGTATTTGATTTATTTTGAAAACGTTGTTATATGTGGAGTTTTGAATTGAATAGAAAATATTTTTTGTGATGATATTTTTTTAAGATTAAAATGGAATTTATAGTTTGAGGAATGGGTCGAAGAAGAATGTATAATTTTTTAGACTGGGTAAATACTCTTGGGGGAATATGAATAGTTGATGATACGTACCTAAGGGACATGTGTTTAGGAGGATGTGGAGAGTATAGGAATTTGCAAGAAATATTCTACATTTAATTGAGACTGAGTGAGAAGGTCATTTTAATAGAATTTAGGAAAATAAGCCTAAATATTTGAAAATATGGCTGAAATTCAGGGAAATGTGGTTAAATTTTGAGAATGTCACATATATTTTGGAAAATGTAACTGAGAATTTATACAAATCTGACTGAAATTGAAGATAATGGGGCTGCAATTCAGGAAAAAGTGTGCTCTATTTTGAAAATGATACTGAAATTTTGGAAAGCGTAGCTAAAATTTAATATTTCACATACAGAAGTGAAAAAAATGGCAGTAAAATTGTTGACTTGTTTCGACGGAAATCCAGGCTGACGTACTTGAAATTTTACCTAACTATTAATATTGTAATTTGGACTTGAAGAAACTGTAATGGAAGATTGACTAATGAAGGATTAACGATGACTGATAAAATACTTTGAATTGTGCGTAAATGTATTCTAAGATGGCGTATTAGCAAGATCATTCAGTTCCTGTAATATGGTTAATGCGTATAAGCTATAAAGATTATAATTCCATCAAGTCAATTGTAATTAGTTTGACGTAAGCAATTCACTGGGGTTATTAGGACGAGCTCATATACCTAGAAACGAATTTTATGTCTGCATTTTATTTTATACATACCATCAACCATTGCATGGATTTTGAAACCAAAATTTTTGGATATTGCGTACAATATACATATTTGGATTTTAATTTAGTGGCATCATTTACAAATGAAAATATATGGATTGAGGAATCCCAATAATAAATTGTTCTAGAAGGTTGTAGAGGTCCGTTGGTGTATTTATTTATTATAATACATAAAAGCTATTCTATAGTATACACGTAGCATTTGTACAGACGGAGAGAGAGAATAATTCCCATTATTTTACATACGCAGAATGTCTTTCATTGTGAATGGGGGTTGTGTCACGTTTACGGCATATTTTTTACTCTGCAATAATAATTGTCAGCCTGCAACAAGTTTTTCGAGCTTGAAGTCAACAACTACTTCTTTACAAAGTAACAATTTATGTGGATATACCATTGGGGTCATAATATATTTGTTGCTTCAAATGAATTTATTGAAATGAGATTGGATGAAACATTCGAGACAAAATGTTTTTGTTTCATTTATCACTGTTTCACCCTTATCAATGCTATTCATATAAATATTGGAATAATGAGGAAGTCTAATATTTATTGGAATCTATATTTTCCAATCTTTCAAATTAATTTCAAATATTTGTTGCTTCATTGACTTACAGCAGGCAAAGAATTTTTTTTTATCTTTTGAGCTAAATATGCCCAGCTTCAAAGTTTACACATGAACAAAAAGCATAAGAAAATTGTAAGTATGAATTAGCCATGGTAGGTTTTCTTGTATGTGATAAGCAATGAATTTCTAATAATCTGAACTGAAAGTTATTTTATTTGGTTTTTCTTAAATTACGAATTCCTCTGAAGATTCAAGCCGTTTCGTCTGAGAAAATAAGTGCACGTATGAAACAGCATGTCATATTAAATCAAAGAAACTTTACAGTTATTTAACATCGGTTCAACATATATTTCCACAGATAACATCATTGACGCTGGAAATCAGCTTCCTATCAGCTATTCAGCTATGGGTGGTCATCAGTTCAAATGAAAAATGCATTAATAATTTAAATCAACAAGAGGAAATTCACCAAGAATTGACATATCCTTTCTCATGTCAAACATTTTTTTATTTACATATTTGTCCCTAGAGACTTTTTCTAACCTAGCGGAGCCCTTTCGTAGGAAATTGCATGTTCAAGATGAATAATTAATTTGTGTGTTTTAGCTCTTTTTGAGCCTTCCAATAGTAATTTTCAACAGAAATATTTCTAATAATAATTCCTATTTAGGAAATAAGCATTTAATTTAATGAAGTGGAATTTAAGGGAAATTGTAACTCTATGTATTCTTAATAATTGTTTAAGTGACAAAAATGGTAAAACCTCAACGCCGGTAATAATATTTTTAAGAAAATCTTATTACTCTCATCAAGCTGTGTGGTGAATAATATGTGCAAAACTGTACTCAACAAGGAAAAAGCCGGTTATACTCACATTTTATTTAAAAAATGTTTGCCATAAAGCAAGCATATAGAAAATCCTCTTTTCCGTCACTATAAAAATCTCATCACAATCATTTCACAATATTAACCTTCAATTTTTTTTATATTTTACTTTTAAGTATGCACACATTTGTGGATAGAAAAATAATAATTTAAATGACCTCTGCTGTAGGAAGAACAGGTGAAAGGAGATCAAACAAATTACATGGCTTCAATTTAAAATCTCAAAAGGAAATCCTCTCGCGAAAATTAATCCTCCCTAATGATGACTACTACAACGTATACACATACTATACTCTTTTTTTAAAAAAACGGTAGAAAAACCATGGACCATTGTAAATTGCATAAGATTTATAAGTACAATGGGAGACTCATATTCTATGTACATTTTCATATACTAAATAAAGTGATGTACGTTTACGTACATTTTATAATGTACATATACAGCCAAGCCAAATCTCAATGTACACAAAGCACTTGCTATAAAGTACCTTGGGTGACGTTTTTAACGAGTGAGAATTCGTGCAGGTAATAATGGCTGTAAAAATTATTCTATTCACTGAAGGATTTATTTTTATTTAATGAGCCTCCGCCATTAAGTTATTCAATGAGTCCTTGTCGTAGGAAAATTTATTGTGAGCCCACAGTTAGTAGTCCTATATAGTTTTACATGTATAGAGATATATAGTACATTACATTCTGTTCCCACTATATATTCAAAACAGTATTTAATACTATATATTATTATTATATATTTACTACATATGATGAAAGCATTATGATTGCGCACTTATACACACACAGGATTCCCATTGTAATTGGGGGAAGGGAAAAAAGTGGACAAAATAAGGAAGCTTGCTGATCCTCCCTTTCCACGTGTGAATGTAAATGAGAGTAAAAATTCTCAGTTTTTTCCTTCCACTTCTTCTATACTTACTTCTCCAAGTCTCCATACACTATGTAATGAGGATTTATAATGTCTTTATGTAATAAATACGTCAATGGATACTATTTCTCTGGGTAATTTGGCTTATTAAGAACGTTTCTGGCTGTGTTGGACTTCAGCGCCATGTGAAATTTTATCTGAAAATGACTTGCCTCCTTGCAAGCAGATCAGAAATTCCGATGAAGTAGTTTCACGTACTAAGCTGATATGGAGATTTGACTACGAAGGATTTTTCGCTGATGGCTATTTGGCAAACGAATGTTGTCTACAATGTTGTTACATAAGAAATTCTATTAACTGCTGCATGCAGTTAACGCAGAGCTTAATTAATCCAACAAAATAGGAATTCTAAGATACGGAGTTGTTAGGATTCTTTTTTTTAATTTTGAAGGCTGCAACCCAAATTGCTGGTCTATTTTAAATAAAATTTTTAACCAATTGGGACAACGTTTTGGGGGATTTGACTGGAATTTGGACCACTTTGAACAAATTTTTAGCCGCTATTACTTGAAATTTTTGGCGGATTTGAATGAAATTGAAGCAATTCGAACAAATATCTCGTTCCTTTTTGCTAAATTTTTATAAAATCTGACCAGTTCGAACAAATCGTGTAAATTTTGGCAAAATTGACTGAAATTTCCACCAATTTTAACAAAGTTCTGGCTAATACTAGGTAAATTTTGGCAGATTTGAATAAAATTTCACCAATTTGAACAACTTGTGTAAATTTTGGCAAATTTGCCTGAAATTTTCGCTAATTTCAGCAAACTTCCGGCGGATTTAACGTAAACTTTGCCAGATTAAGCAACAAATTTTTGCCGTATACAACGTAAATTTGGTATTTGAATGAAATATTGACCAATACATATTTATTGGGGGGAAATCTTAAATTTTGCCGGATATGACTGAAATTTTCGACAATTAACAATTCTAGGCGAATGTATAACGTAAATACTCATCAAATTTTCTTGCCAACTTTATAGGCTCATTTTACTCAAAATTTGTCAAATACATTGAAAATTCACTGGAAGGGAATGAAATGTTTTTAAAACTTTAGAATTCAATGTCAGTAAAAAGACCCTCGAATTTCCAGGAGGGTGCCCATCAATGGATGCTCCCAATGTCAATGATGTCAATCACTTGTAAACATTTGTGTGTCATAGGAGGAACATCTTAAAAAAGCATGTCTTCATTTAAACTTTTAATATTAAACTCTGAAGTAAAAAAAAAAAAAAAAGAGAAAAGGGAGAAAAGTCAAGAAACGTTTCGTATATACTCTCCCTATAAAGGAAAAGACCTTCAGAAAAAAGGACGTGTGTTAAAAGTGGGATTAAGTGGTTAGGATTTATGTAGAGTGGAAATAGGGAGGAAATGTCACTTGGCCCATTGAACAACTGCTCGTATAAGTTTAAAGGTAGCGAGAGAGAGAGAGAGAGAGAGAGAACATCATTCCAACTCTTAAATTGTGTGTAGTTGTGTGGACATGAAATGTTGTTCTATCTTATGGTGTAATCCATCCCTCTCATTTATTTCCCGGACAATGTGCCTCACGACATTATATCTCTGTAGTAGTACAAGAGCTCGTATACAATTCTAATACTTGAGACCCTCATCATGATATCCGTCCACATCTCTTCAGATATCCAACTATAGCAATGATACTACCCTTACAGAATTGGAGTACATATTTGAATTGTTCCACCACACATTATGTGAGATTACTTTATTCTCCTGTCGGTCACCGGACGACCACTATTTTTGGGGGAAAAAGCTTTTAAAAGCCGTCTCATTTCTCTCTCTCATAAATATATTTCAGAGCTTTTAATGACCGCGGACAATAAATATCCAAATAAATTAATGTTTCCTTTTCCTTCCCACTGCTCCTTGTGCTCTCCTTGCATTTGTCATTGTTATGGAAAAAAGGATTCTTCTCTTTAATAGGATATGATGGGAAAAGCTCAAGCTCCATTCTAAGGTATGGGAGTTTTCTATACATAAGTATTTTTATCTATATCTATATTTACCCAAGTAGCTATTATTCTCTTAGGTTTAATTGCCCACATAATCTTTTTCTATATATGTATAGCATAAGCTGGAATGGATCTTCGCTCAAGTGTGACAATAGCTTTTAATCCTTTCCCATTCCATGGAAAAGTCCTTCCGTCAACTTTTCTCATCTTTTATATTGCATTTTGCTGTAGGGATGCTATTTTTATAATAATATTACATACAATTTTCTATGTAATGGTTCGGATGTTTAGAGGTCAATTAGGGCCAAGCATTTTACAAGTGCAGGGGTTACAATTATTTCAAAAATGACAATTTTAATTTTTTTAATTGGTCTTCAATAATGTAAAAGAACATTGACCGGAAGTTTATTTACATCGGACAAAATGTCAACACTAAAAATGCTAAAACTATTTAAAAAATCACATCGGCCAATTCGAATAGAATCGCATCAGCCAAAATTTCAACACTCAAAACTTGAAAATTCCAATAAAATCGCATATAAGGCAAAATTTCAAAAATAAAAATGTTGAAATTCTAATAAAATCGCATCAGTCACAATGTCAGCACTAAAAACGCCAAAATTCCAATAAAATTGCGTCAGCCAAAATGTCAGCTCTAAAAACGCCAAAATTCCAATAAAATCGCATCAGCCAAAATATCAACACTAAAAATGGCCAAATTCCAATAAAATCGCCTCAGCCAAAATGTTAAAAATGACAACCTGCCCATATAAAATCACATCGGCCAATAAAATTTTAACAATGAAATTGCAATTAAATTTCTCTAAAAACGCATCAGCTGAGTTTTTGTTACAGCGGGTAAAATGTCAGTTACATTTCCATTGCATTTGTGTCAAAACAGGAAAAAAATCCAAGAAATTGTTCGTTTGAAAAAAAAAAAAAAAATGATCTTTTTATACGGTCAATTCTTTCAGTGCTAGCTATAGGTGGTAGATCCTACAACATTAGGCGCATTGTTCTCCCAAGGGTGACAGTTATTTAAACTTTATGCTACCCCGTACCGAACTATTACTAGTTCATCACCGAGCCGAGTAACAATGCCACACAACCTTCCAGAGCCGGGATTATTTAAGGAAATACTTAATTTAAGCCATCAAATTTCACCCAGAGGGGCGAAAAGTTCCAAAATACGAAGCAAATATGAAGGGAACAAAAGGGAAATGAAAATAAATGTTAAATATTTTAGTAGAGCAATAATTCTTATGGTTTGTTTGGGTTTGTGCAAGCCGATGCATTTTGCGTATGTTATTATTATTATTATTATTATTGTTGTGGCATGAGGGAGAATCCAAAAGTGATTAAAATATGTAAAACTGTTTGGTTGTATGTTTAAGGAGGAAATGCAAGTGCGGCAAGGAAGAACAGTTTTCATTCACGAAATTTCATGAGGAACGAACAGACACACATAAACTAACGTTTCTATCGTGAAAGAGTGTGTGTCTGATTGTGAGTACTATACGTATGTATGTGTGTGGTGTGTGAGTGAGAGAAGTGCGTTTGGGTTAAAAACGCCAGGTTGCGAGTATCATGTCAGGTGTGAAGAGTGTGTGGCTCTCTCATTGTCTCGATACTTATTGTCACTTATCATGAGATACTTTCTTTTTGGTCAAGAGTTTAGTAGTGGCCTGCCCTTTACTTACTACTATACATAAAAATGCAATAATAAAAATCCTATGCTCACAGCCACACCACAACACATTCCTTGGGATATCCTCGGATTTTACAGATGTAGTGTGTATAGTTTTTCCCGATCTGACATTTTAGTGTTTTTTCCGAGGGAGTTCATACAGGATTTGCTATCAACATGCTATTCCTGATTAGGCTCCATTTCATTCAATGATCAATAGTACTTTATCAACATGCTATTTTATACGGAGTAATATCACTTGATTTTAACCGCTCTATCGAGTGCGGGCAGAGATATTCAAATCAATGTTCGTTCTTTACGTGTATGAAGTCCTGATTTTCCAGACTGATTGTTCCTTGGGGTGAGCTTATAAAATAGTGTCCAATCATTCGTACAGGTACATTATATGATTAGATTAATTAACGTTACAGCTCAGCCTGGGTTCAGATTTATGATGAAAGGGGGAAAATTTTAAATTGTGACATTAAAACGGAAGCAAATTTTTGAATCAAATGGGTGAAATTTATTCGCTGCCATGTAAAAACTTTTAGTTTCCATAAGTTTTCATTGTGGAGTGTACAAGCTACAAAATATTGAGGAAAATTGAGAGCATATTTTAGTAAAGGGAGAAAAAGGAAATGTGCTGAATTTCGATGGAATGTAAAATTTTGGTTCCCTATGTTAAATGTTTATGCATTATTTTAGCGTGTACAATCTAAAGTATTCACATGAAAGACAACGCCCCTAGAAAAAGTTGCAAATTGGAAAAATTTCAACCAAGAATAATTATGAACGTTGGGGCAGGAAAGGGAAAAAAAGGGGGATTAAAAATTAAAATTAATTAATTAAGAAAGTTCATATATGAATGAGCCCAAAAGGATAAATATGTTGGTTCTCTGTGAGGAAATAAAATTTCCTGCTGTATATCTAAAGGAATAGAATTAATTAGCAAGGCTTTCCAATGATTAGCTCCCTACAAAATACCAACAACATTTGTTCAATTGTTCCTCTGAGAATAATGCAAAGTTGACAGAAACATTTGACTTCCTGGGTCTCTCCTCCAAACACGCTCGTCCATTTAACTTCCTCTCGACCCAACTTTATTCAACTAACAATTTGAGCTAACCATAAGGAGCTCAACAAATCCACTAATTTTAATCCCACAAAAATATAATGCAACCGTCTATCAACCCTGGTCAAGTTAACATTTTATGCACCACCTTTAAAATCCTACTCTGCAACACGCTATAAATTAAAACTCACATAAAAATCTCAATGTAACTATTTATTCCCTCATTATCAGTGTGCCAAAGTCAAAAAACATCAAAAATCCATTTAAGTAAAACGCAAGGATTGCATTAAACAGAAAAAATTATTTTAGTGAAGAATTATAAC
This sequence comes from Spatulosminthurus flaviceps, assembly GCA_034693705.1. NCBI lineage: Eukaryota > Metazoa > Arthropoda > Collembola > Symphypleona > Sminthuridae > Spatulosminthurus > Spatulosminthurus flaviceps. The sequence goes on along the minus strand of JAQFXU010000438.1, from coordinate 27,103 downwards.
TTTTAAAACCCGTGATTTTAATCTTACCTTTTTAAACTGAACATTATTTTTCTAGGAAAACAAAAATTGTTTTGTTTCCCGAATTTTTTTATCTATTTTTTCCTACAAAATGTGATATTTTCAATGCGAAACTTATACCCTCAATTTTGACCGATCTACCGAAATAAAACCCTGTCCAGTTTAAAAAATGTAGCCATCTTTTTCCTTTGAAAATATGTATTTCTAAGCCAAAAACGTTTTCGCTTAAAATATATTTCCGCACTAGCAAAATTGACTCTTGAAAATTTTTTTTGCACCAAAAAGCGTTTCTTCTAAAAAATATTTGCATCCCAAACACGTTCCCACATAACAAAAGTTTCCCTTACAATTATTTCCAAATTACACAATTTTCCCTTAAAAAATATTTCCACATATATAAAACTTTTCCCGTAATAATAATTTCCAAATAACCAAATATGTCTTTAATAAGTATTTCCACATGACAAAAAGGCTTTTCTTGAAAAAATATTTCCACAACAAAATTTTCCCCTGAAAAATATTTCTACAGCCACATAATTTCCCCATAAAATATTACGCTGCCAAAGATTTCCCTTTTTTATATACTTTAAGAATATTTTCCATCCAAATTTTTTGTAATAAAAAAATATTTCCCTTCCAACCATTTCCCTCCGCTAAACAGCCCTTTATAGTGAGAAAAGAGGAATTTGAGAAACATGTTTTTGAGATGCACCTGTGCATTTTTATTTTTCTTCCACATTTCATTTCTTCCAGCTGTATTTGCTACGTACAATAGAGAAAGGGCGTAAAAGTAAAAAGAGATTTGGAAAATATATATTCGATGATAACTGATAACTGGCATTAAATTGATTAGAGAAGAGAAACCGATCCTGGAGCATTGAGAAGAGAGAGAGAGAAGGAAAAAGGCTACAAGTGGCCATGAATTAATAATGGAAATGTTGTATTGTATTGACCCCCAATGAGAAATTAGCGGGCACTTTGTATAATTTGACTGACTGTGAGTGGAAAGAATACCAAATGTGCCTTTTGCTTGTAAGTGGTTTGTTTCAGGGCAAACCTCTCACCCTCATATTTTCCTGTATAGGATATTATTTGAAAACGACCGTGTGTGCTTGCTTGTGTGTGTGTGGAACCAAAGGAGGAATGTCTAGACTCATGTAATAGTCCCGACCCGAATCATAGCTCTTGATAGTCCTTGTAACTACCCCCTGTTTGTAAACGTGAAAAAAAATGAAACTTCCATGTGCTTGTATGTATTAGCATGGAAACTATCGTTTGCCTTTTATAATATACATAGCTATAGTGCTATATACACACACCACAAGTATTAAGCATTGAGCATTCGATCATAATCCTCCCTGAGAAATTTTCTACTCGCTCGGTGATAAGGGATCATGCAATTGAAGTGGTGACATGCGATTTATTGCCATTGGCCATATTATTTTCCTCATGCAAAAACATGGTGTGTGTGATTGACAGGCAGGCGCAAGCATTATTTTTCCCGAGCAAAATAAAAAAAATACACTTATTTTCTATTATTATTATAATAACAATGTACTACTTCTCTATGGCGGTTCTCTTTTCTGTTTGTGGGTATATATCTGCAGTATTTACCTCTGCGCTCTTTTGCCGTTCCCTCCTCTCTTTTTCTCTCTCTCTCACTCTCCTACGCTCAGTGTACTAAAAAAATCCCCTTTAAAATATCAAAAAGGTTGTTCCATAATCAGTACTAATTCGTATAGTTTGTTATAGGTATGTATAGGAACTATAGGGGTGTGGGGGTATCTCATACACACCCTCCATTTCAAATTCATGGGGTTGTGGCTACCCCTTGAAAAATAAAAATGGCGGCTTTTTCCAACAGTTTTTCGAAATTTTGCAGTTAATAAAACTACAGCAAATTTTAACAACTGAAATGGTGGGCAATTACGCTGAAACTATAGTCCACAGTTTCTGAAATTCTGTCAGTTCAGTCTGGCTGAAACTTGGCCAGTGTGGCTGAAACTGCGGACCAATGAAATGTGGCTGAAACTTGACCAATGTGCAATGCAGCTGAAACTTGGCTAGTGTTGCTGAAACTCGGTTTATCTGGCTGAAACTTGGCCTATGTGACTAAAACTCGACCTGTGTGGCTGAAATTCGGCCTATGTAGCTAAAACTCGACCTGTATGGCTGAAACTCGACCTGTATGGCTAAAACTCGACCTGTATGGCTGAAACTCGGCCTATGTGGCTGAAACTCGACCTGTGTGGCTGAAACTCGACCTGTGTGGCTGAAACTCGACCTATGTGGCTGAAACTCAACCTGTGTGGCTAAAACTCGGCCTATGTGGCTGAAACTTGACCAACGAAATATGGTGGACTAATGAAATGTGGGTGACACTAGACTAATGAATTGGGGCTGAAACTCGACCAATGTGCTATGCGGCTGAAACTTGACCTCTGTGGATGAAACTCGGCCAATGTGGCGGCGGGGCTAAAACTTGGCCAACGTGCCTGAAACTGGACTATGAAATGCGGCTGAAACTCAACGAATTCGGCTCCGATTCGACTACATTTATTGAAATGCTGGTCGATGCTGGGGATAATGCAACTACAATTTGGAGAGTTGTGGCCCACATTTTGTCACATGTTATAGAAATTCCAACATTGATTCGAACCTTTGCAAATAGAAATCCACAGATTTCACAGCACAAATTTTTGGCGGGTAGAAGCGAAATTACACCCGATGCCATCAAAACACTTGGTTATTTTCAATGTGTACCCACCCCCTCCACCCTTGAAGACATGGCGTTCCTATGCTTCTGCATATAGACTCAATTAAAGGGATGAATGGGGGTAAGTTATAGATGGACAAACCTTGGATACAAAGAAAATATCGCGTGTGTGAGTATCCACAATATATAGTGGCTTTTTCCTCGAAATATTTTACTCAATCTAAATTCCCTTTATAGAGAGAGAGAGAGAGAAAGAGAGAGGGCTTATTACTAAATATGTTCCTGTGCATACAACATTTTAAGAACATTTTACCCCAAACCAAATGATAAAGGAACTTGAAAATTTCATATCAAAAAGTGAACACAAAATGGGTTATTGTTGGGATAAAATTGCAGGATGGAAGGGAAAAAAATCCAAGTTCCTTGCCAGCGACTAAACCCTACCTCTTTCAATATAATGTTTAAAAATCCTACGCATATGTATTTAACATAGAGAAAAATGAGTGAAAAGCAAGCCAGAAGAAAATTATGGCAGGCCGGATATCTACGTTTATTTTATGTATATATACTTGTATCAAAATAAAAATGTTTTGTAGACTGCAGTTTTCTGTAAAAATAAAATGTCATAATAAAAAAAATTTTTAGGGGAAGGGAGAGAGAGAGACAAACTTTTTTTTCCTGTAGAGCATAAACTTTTGGTAGTTTTTATAAGTTTGATCCTTACATTTTTGTTGCACACATGATGAAATTGATGGTAATCTGATAAGACGATATACATTGTTCTAGTTTTTTCTGTGTGTGATTAAAGGCAAGGGAATAGTAATTGTTGTAAGTTATGTTTGTGGGAATGATAGTGTGACATATAGTTGCGGTAACTGTTTGTACATGGGGGAACATATTATGGGAACGAGCATTGTGACAGAAGCTATTGCGAGGTAGTTAGATGAGAAGGATAATGCTGAGGGTAATTAAACAGCTGTATTTTCTTCTGATATTACATGGATTAATTAAATGTTATGTAAATAAATGTACTAACGCTTATAACCCTTTGCAAGGATGGTTTTTCAACATGCCAAACTTGTTAGATTTCTAAGTACGATTTTAACGCCAGTCGTTTTATTTTTAGGGAATTGCATAGGTTACAATGTAGATTGTTTATGATTTTTCATTCAGTCACCGTTACTGCGGTCTACATTCATATCAAAGTGACCGAAACTTTTGAATCGGTCTAAATATCTATGTGAACGAATGGATAATTTGGTTGAAAATTGATGTACAATGAGTGGACATTTTGAATGCATTGCGAGTTGTGGAAATTTGAAATAATAAAACTTGTAAGCTTTTGTTGCATTCGACAAAATTGTTGCAAAAAAGTCGTGGAAGTTTTGGTTGCATTGGTCAAATTTTGAGTTGCAGTTAAATTGGGCAAAATTTCAGATAAATTTGTCAAAATTTCAGTTATATTGGTCAAATTTTCAGAAAAACTGGTCAGAACTTCTGATAAGTTGGTCAAAATTTCTGGTCTCTTGTCAAAACTTCAGTTGCTTTCATCAAAATTTCAGTACTTTTGTCAAAATTTAAGTTGCTTTTATCAAAACTACAGATAAATCAGTCGAAATTTCAGTTACGTCGATCAAAATGTCCTTGTTATGTGTCTGAATTTCCTTGCAATCGGCCAAAATTTCAAGTACATGGATCAAAATCTCAACAAAATTGGTTCGAATTTCAGTCGCGTCCGTCAAAAGTTTGAAAAAATTGCATAAAAATAATTTTCCTTGCTCAACAAAAAAGTCGTCAGACTTGCTCAGGAAATTGTCATGTCTGGAAATTTACATGAAGCTTGTAGTCATTCCGCTCGTGGTTGTGTAGTAGTACTTTCAATAGTCCTCAAGCCTATAGACTTTTGAGCTTAACGCTTAACAAGCAACATCAACAGCTGCACCCAGCACAGTAGCTTGTTGCTTGGGATGAAAGATTTAATTCCACAAGAACCCTGCATTATATGCTATGCACCATTCCCAAATTAATTTCACAATAATTATTACTTTCGCTACAATGCTTCCAGAGTAGCTATAATAATTGGGGCGGGTACGAAATGGTAGCCAAAAATGTTTAATCTTTTAGCATATATATCTACTCGTAATTAATTTCACCATTCCAAGTAGATGATGCTCGGAGCAATAAAATTGAGTAAACACAATTGAGTAAGTACTATGAGTGAGCGGGTGGCTGATGACTATTGTAGAAAATTGAAAAGGTCGAAATGCTGGGAGCTACCTGAATAATTAATGAAGATAATTTTGGCTACATTAAGAATAATTGATTTGCTTTTACTCAGTGAAGCTCATGTTAGCTAAAAGTATCCCCTCCAGCTAATTCTATTCAACTTTACATTAACTGCTAGTAGCAGCTACTTATATACGTTGCTCTGCTCACTACATTATTTGCTACTAGTAAAATGAATTTCGTGCAACATGAGATTTTGCGGTAGCTAAATTTCCTCTGTAGGTCTGAAAGTAATAATAACTCCTTGGTTACAAGAGAAATATTATATTTCCATAAGGAAATGAATATGAAAGGGGCACTGTGAACCTGAAATTAACCCCGAAAATGTAAGTGTAAACGGAGCGATTATGGTAATTGATACTTATTAAAAGGAGAATGTTTGGTTTAATTACATAGTTTGCGTGGACAAGGTAATTTTAGTATAGGCTGTATTTGTAACCTTAAGTGTTTAAAAACTCGTGTGTCCTCATATAGAAATAATAATTATTATTTTGTGACCCCTTGTAGTTTTGTATAGAAAAAGACTATACATTTTCATTTTGGTGCTAGAGGATAAACAATGTTTTAAAAAGAGGTTGATGAACGGGCATTTTCGTGAGTAATTAATTTTTAAGAACTCAAAACTTTGGTATACATAAAAGAAAAAAACATAAAACAACATTTTCTACAATATTTTCGAGAAAAAAGTTTTCACAGAGGAGGAAACTACGTATAGTGCAAAGGATTTATTGAAACTGTATTTATTTAATGCATTGCTATACAAGCTGTGGGTTTCTTAGGAGTGAGGAATGAAAATAAAACGGGGTAGTTTGAAAATAGTACATGGAATGTTTCAAAGCGGATGTGATGTGACTGAAATGTTCGACTTTTGTTGGGTGATTGCAAGACAGAAAGCACGCAATGTTTTTCTATAGATATTTATAGGGCTACTTTGTCTGTCACCATTTTTTGTAAGGATATACAAGTATATAAGGGCTTTCTTATAAGAAGAAGGCATGTGTGTTTGTTTAAAAAGCTAACATTTTATTTACGGTTGAATGATCTCAAGAAAGTTATCATTGAAAAATCACATTAGAGTTGAAAATATTTTTGGATTGGATAATATAAACCAAGCAATGTTACTTGTAAAAGGAATCAGTTGTGATGAGGAATAATTTCAATATTACAATTTATACAGCTATAAATTGTAGTAATGCAATTAGCAGATGAATGCCCATTTTTAACTTCAAACGAGCAAAGCCAAAATTGTTTGAGATTAACGCCGCGTAATTAATATTATGCCGGTTGGGGGGTACTAGTTAAAGGTCGCGAGGGTCCAGCAATAGCAGATTAAAATCTGGTTAGTTGAAATGATAACGACTGTTATAATATGAACGTTGACTAGAAACGCGCGCGCGATTTTTGTTTGCAAAATCACCTAAAATTGTTCAGGTTCAGGCTATCGGTGAAATAACCCATATTTTTGGAAAAGTTTTAGTCTGAAAAATCATAAGGGATTTAGCCACTATACTGTGATTAAAAGTCATACTGAAGGGTATAGGATAAGAGTATGCTACTTAAGTATATTGACTTACATAAGCTTGATAAAAAGATTCTATGGCATCATGTTCTGAATATATGAATTAAATACAAGCGTTATCTTTGTTTTTCTATTTGCACGCGTCTTTGTGTAGCATCTGTAGTAGAAATCTGTAACCACTCATTATAATTTCGGATGAACTATTTACAGTTTCCCTGCTTTTTGCCCCCATGTATAGATGACGCTGACGTTAAGTTTCCGAGCCTGCAATACAAAAGGTAGAGTTTAAAATTGAGATTGAAAAAAAGTACTTAATTTACTAAATACTACTAAAATTTAAAGTATTAAAATTAAAAGCAGTGGAGAGCCTTTTGTGCTCTATTCCATGGAGTGGCCACCGAAGACCCAGGCACTAAAATGCTAAAGCTTTTAGCGGATGAATCTTATTAACTAAAAGATTCATGGTCGGGGATCGGGGATGATGATGATGATGTGGTTCGTCCTCCTAAATGCACATTACATGATGTAAAGCGTAAAAAGCAATGTCCTGATTTCATTGGATATTATTTACTGAAAGTTGCGAAGAATGGTAAAAAAAAGTAATTTATTACCTCATGGCTTGTGCGGCACAAGTTGTGCCTCGCCCCATTTCGAATGTACATCATGAAAATTTCAATCTTTGCACATTTCCTTTTTGGCTGGGCTTGCAGAATTCTTTGGGGTGAGTATAATCAAAAGTTATAATAAATTGTTTTAATCTTTTTATACCACATGGTAACACAATATTACAGCTAAATCCCAACATGAACTTCAGGTCCGTGAAGTCATTTCATAGTTCTTTGTACCTTGAATGTGCCTGGTTTTATTCAAGTTGATACGTGTATATGTACAATAATAAGAAGTAAAATTATGGCAATGAAACAATCAAACAATATTGAATTCTGTTAGGGTCGCTCATATTTGTGTAAAAAAATAATCAGGGCTAGCAATTTTTTCGAAAGAAACCGAATGTTAGAGATAGTTTGGACCACGCAAACGGATAATTGTTGGTGACGGATAAATGCAACTGGCTGACATTTATGATACCTATCGACGGAATTAAGTAATTTGCTGTTCCTACCCCTATATGTCCTTCGGATGAATGGGATTCATCAGTACATGGAATTTCCTTATTGGTTCCGAAAATTATTAACTCTAATTAGCAGGAACAGGAACATCACGAAATTTTCATGTGGGTCTATGACTGTGTTTTCAGGAAACCACAATTCGGCACATATTCCGATTGAAGCGACCGAAACTTCTGTTACATCGCATCGGTCAAAATATCTGAATGAATTTGTCGGTCAAAATGTTTGTACAAGCAATGGAAATTTTGGTTACATTTGCGTATTGGTCAAAATTGCTGCAAAAAAGCCCCGGAACTGGAAGTTTTGGTTATTTAACTTATTAGGAAATCCTTTATTAATAAATGCTTGTTACAAATTCAATACCCACACAGTAGAGGCATCTATGAACAACTTTATAAAATGTAATTTAATAAAGTCAATGAATAAGTTTAGTAAAATGAGAATCTTAGAGACGTAGCATTACGGTGAATTGGGTGAATTATTGTTGTGATTTAATTAAGCATGACAACGACCAGCTTGATAATTTACTTTGATTTTTTGCCATGTTTTTTGGCATTTTAGGTAGAGGTCTGCAGAAGGACCGATTGTAACTACCAAGAATTTTGTGTACAAAACGTTATTAACAAGAAACCACTGAATGATTAGATAAAATTACCATATCAGTTACGGAATTCTCATGTTGTTTGTTAATCAACCATGAGCGAAATGAAATAAAAACAATTCATCTAAAGTACATACATGTTATTTCATCTACACTTCTACAATCTTGTCTTCTAGGTATGTATCTACATAATAAAGAACATGTATAATTAGGAATCCACAAAACGTTGGAGCTCAACGTTTGTCCACAACTTTCCGGGAATTCATATCTGACAAAGATTTTTTTGCACTCGAATATACGAATTCTTGAGAAAATGAGGATAACATGATAAATGTATGCAAAGGTGATCGCCTATCCTAAAGTTGCAGGCTAACATGGGACAAATATGTAACAATGACAAAATGTAAAAATGCCTCGAAATTTGGGTAAAATGAAACTGAGTGACTGGTAACCCAGTAGAGGGTTTCTTTACCCCGAATAGCTCATGCTCCGCCAGCCATAACTTTGGTCGACGTAGGAGTAAAAATTTGTGTAGGAGTAATTCTGAAAGCTAAAAATGTAATCTTTCATATTTTTCCAAATTCATGCCTACGTGGAGTGTAACCAAAGCTGTAACCTGTAACAGGCCAAAGTTCCTCAATATTTAAGAGCGGTTTTAAGGCCTTATAATGAAAATGATGCAATTTATAGCGCAACCAAAAAAATGTGCGTACTTTTTTAAACAAAAATGTAGTTGACTATATGATGAACTCAACAATTCATTTGGACGAAATTATTTCATCGGTTCAACTTTGGTAAAATTCGCCATGTCCGGTTTGGAGGTAATCAGACTAACTGTGGATGTGGAAAATATATGTACATTTTCTGCCTTAGGCTTCATCCTTATCATGGCCGAAAATAATGAAGAAAATTCATTGTATTTTAATACTTATGACAACTTGTAGGGTCTACTTACCTACAAGGTAAGTGATTGTCGTCTATGGCCGATAATATGCCGGAGTAGTACGGCCAAAAAACAAAATATCGCGCATTTAGTGCATTATAAACAAAACAATTTACGACGCAACACAAAAATTGGGTAAAGCATTCGAAATATTTCATGAAATATATCGCACAAACACTGCACACTCAGTTATTTCATGCCACCGTACCAAAATAAGGGAGGAACCGAACAATATTCCCATAGAATCAAAATTTTATGTCCATAAAATCCAATAGTATTAGTTCCATAAAATCCAATATTATTATTTCGATACAGCCAAAATATTGTACAACGGAACAGAAATATGCAGTGCAATGCAAAGCGGTTGTTCTGTGCAATCAAAATGACACCGAATAATTATTGTTCCATGCAATAGAAGTAAATATGTATTGCAATCGAAATTACTCGGTCTGAGAGACAAGCTCACCTCTCCAACGAGCTCAAAAAAATTATTTTTATTCAACAAAATCCCTGCTGTCTAGGTCGAATTCAGTACACATGTTTGTTTCTCCTCGTTCAATTCATATCACATGGTATAACTATAGCTACACTGGTCCAATATAAATACGTACATACATACCATTTCCAAGTCTCCAGCCCATTTGCTGTTCTGTGTAAAAATCTTTTTAAAAGCGGTGAATTTGAACACCGCTCTGAAACAAAAATTAACACGACAAACGTATTTTTTCCTACCATCATTTAATACAGCATAAACCGCAGCACGAATTGGCACTGGGCTCATACCTATACAATATAAAGAGTTTACCCTTTGTAACGCATAGTACCTGGGTAAATCCCATACAATTCTGCTGCCATTGGTTTTTATACACAACCCTGGTTTTGTGCATATCTTTTATGAAGCTACCCCTCTATTTGCAACCCAGTTCAATGTTCCATTTCAGTTAATATATATGTACATACATGGCGGCGCTTCATCTTTATTACAAACCGATCAAGTATGAAATCCAAATGAAAATAGTGAATACGTACAAATGGGAACAAAGTAAAAATTAAATCAGCAGAAGAACCGAACGTTTTCTTTTGAACATTAATTCCCAAAACGTAGCTATACCAACACCAAGTGCAATAAAAATTTAAATTACATCATGTAATAAAATCCCAAAAGTTTTTTATTCCTCAAATGTTATAAATACAGCTGCTGCTGTACGAAAAGTTTCTACTTCTAAACTTGATCCGCTAATGAATTTTTGTATAGTTTGATATGACATAGTGAAATCAAAATCTCTTGGCTTTTGTAATGAGTATAGAGATTAAATAGAAAGTGTGCCGCTCACTGGCTGACTCGTCAGATGAGAAAGAACTTTTAAAAGTGTAGAGATTTTGTGTGTGCCGTCGTGTGGGTTGGAAGTTTACACATACACAAAGTTAAAGCGCGTTGTGGTTGTCATTGCCACTGTTATGATTTTTTGAAAAATTATAAGTGTAGCTCTAATTACATGTATAATGTAAAAATGTAAAGAAGGATAATAATCACTTTACTTTAAAAAAAGCGTGTGTTGCGTAGAGTTTAGTGTTTTTAGTTTTTATATTAAAAAAATTATGAGTATTGATTAGTGTAAACAAAAACAGCTGTTTATTTGTTGTTATAGTATTAGTTTGAAAGTGAGATATAGAATATATTTGTGAAGGTGGAACATATAGGAAGTGAGTGAATAATATCAGCTGTTCACGGGAAGGTGAGTTGAATTAAAGGGATTTGAAGAGGAGGAGGGGAGAAATTTTTAATGGGAATAGAAAATTTTTTGTTAATTGAAATTTTTTGTGAAGGTCTGAGAATAATTTGTAGAATTATTAATAATTATAATTTAATAAATTTTCAAGTTTATAGTTTGCTGAGGTGTAACTTAACGGAAGGATGGCAGCTGTTTTGGAAGCAAGCAATAAGATCCTGTCACCGCAGTCGGATAAGCCAAATGATTTGCTGAAAATGTGCCTTCAGACGAAGGTAAATACTAATTTTGAATTTATGAAATGAATTAAAATTATATTCTTTGACGGCGTTTGGCGTTTTAGATGAGGATGATAGAGGATGGGAGTATCTAATGTTAATTTTTAAATGATTGGAATGTGTGTGTTACAGACGGCGTTGGTGAGTCCAACTGCGGAAGAGTTTGATGCATTGGTAACAATTTTGAAGGAGAGGGTTGAAGAAGGGAATGGAGAGACAATTTTTAATGTTGGAGATACTCCGGAGGGTGAGTTAATCTATAGATGACATTGAATTAGTTTTATATTTTTTGATTGGCACAAGCTGAGAGAGTTTAGTATTTGGGAGTTATTGCTTATTAACTTTTACAACTAACTTTGAACAACTTTTTTGAAATGGTGCAATCTTTGATGTATTTGCGTACGGTGGAATCAGTTTCAAATAAGTTGCTAATGCAACAGGTTTTGTATGGTTTTGTTACTTGGGATATCATGCTTTTTGCGAGAGAATGAATCATCGGTGTTTGGAGATTTATGAATTTGGATATTTGGAAATAAGAGTTTATTAATGGTTGGGTTAAATTTTGAAGGTGGAGCCGGACTTACAGCTGAAGATTTTGAAGCTTCAGTGGCTACATTAAAATCCATTGCGGATACTTTGGATGCGTCTTGTGTGAAGTTACGGCAGAGGAATGTGGATAATGGAATTACTGCACAGTACTTAGTACGGAAGCAAGCGCCGGAAAGAGATTTTACTGAAATCAGGTATATAGGTATAACGTGGTATAAAATTGGAAGTTAGAAATAATTTCTAGTTAATTATTTAGTGGGAAAGTTGTTTTTTAACGTAAAATACCCATAGTAATTAGGAGGTGAAGGTGAAGAGTCATATGTTTTTACAATAAGCTTGAAGTGTAATAATGTTTATAAAGGGTTGCTGTGGTGGGAAATGTGGATGCGGGGAAATCGACGTTGTTAGGTGTGCTCACTCATGGTGAACTTGATAATGGCAGAGGTTATGCCCGGCAGAAGCTATTCAGACATAAGCATGAGATGGAATCCGGACGAACGTCGTCAGTTGGAAATGACATATTAGGGTTTGATTACCAAGGTAACTTAATTTTATGGATCTGTAAATGTCGGGATTGTTCGAAACTCACGATTGTATTGAGGGTGTGAGATCTTACTTGTATTGAATGGACAAAATTGTATTCTTGGGCTGTGCAATTACAGGTAACGTCGTTAATAAAGTGGACCACGGTGCACTCGATTGGGTTCATATCTGTGAGAAGTCATCGAAAGTGATCACATTTATAGATTTAGCTGGACATGAGAGATATTTGAAGACGACGGTGTTTGGAATGACGGGCCATGCTCCACATTTTGGAATGCTTATGGTTTGAACATAATAAAATTTTAGAGTTTGTACATGTTTCGCGAGCATATACCTCAGAACATGTACCTAAAAACATGTAATTTCTGATAGGTTGGCTCTAATGCTGGGATAGTTGGTATGACCAAAGAGCATTTAGGACTAGCATTGGCTTTGAGTGTGCCAGTGTTTGTAGTAATCACCAAAATAGACATGTGCCCAGCTAATGTACTTCAAGAGACATTGCAACTTCTAGTGAAGGTTCTAAAGTCACCGGGCTGCCGGAAGGTTCCAGTAATTGTCAAATCCCCGGACGACGTTGTGCTCAGTGCAACTAATTTTGTGTCCGAAAGGTATGTTGTTTTAGTATATATACATATAATACATATATAGTGCTTTTTACATGTTTCAGTAGATGCAGAGGGTTGTCCTTGTTTTAGATTAAATTAAAAATATCATTCTTTAAAACTAGACTATGCCCCGTCTTTCAAGTCTCTAACGTTTCGGGGGAGAATCTAGACCTGCTAAAAATGTTCATGAATCTCCTGACAACACGCAGCCCATGTAGTGAGAATGATATGGCTGAGTTTCAGATTGACGACACGTACTCAGTGCCGGTAAAATCATTGAAAACAATCTATTTAAGTTCAACATTTTGACATGACTTTAAGTAGCGTCTGAATCTTTAGGGAGTGGGCACTGTTGTGTCTGGCACAACCCTGAAGGGAACAATCAACTTGAATGACGTCTTGTTATTGGGTCCAGATGCTCTCGGTCATTTCCAGCCAATCGCCATCAAGTCAATCCACCGCAAAAGAATGCCTGTCTCTCAAGTACGCGGAGGTCAAACCGCGTCATTTGCGCTCAAGAAGGTACAAAAATCAGTATCTAGAACTGTCATTATGTTTATTTGGTCATGGAATTTCATACAACTTCACAAATCAAACGCCGAAGTTAATATGCTAAAAATGTGTTGATTGTGCTAATGTAAATTTGTTCTAAAAATCCGTTTGCAGATAAAACGTTCCCAGATTAGGAAGGGGATGGTGCTGGTATCCCAAAGTCTAAACCCTACTGCATGTTGGGATTTCGAGGGTGAGATTCTAGTATTGCATCATCCTACCACCATCAGCACACGATACCAAGCTATGGGTATGCCTACTTTCAACTAAAGTTTAAGTATCACTGCTTGTATCTATTGTAAAAGTAGATAAAATATTTTCTTTAAAAATTCAAACAGTTCACTGTGGTAGCATCAGGCAAACTGCATCCATCCTTTCAATGTCCCAAGATTGTCTGCGGACAGGAGACAAAGCAACGGTTCACTTTCGGTTTATCAAGCATCCTGAATACCTTAACCTGAATCAGAGACTAGTATTCCGCGAGGGTCGTACCAAAGCTGTTGGAAATGTCACTAAGCTAATACCACTCGAAAGGCAGATCACAGGTCCGCTTGGAGTGAAAAACAAAGGTGTAAAGCATAATCAGAACCCAAAGTCAAGTCAGCAGCAAAGGCAAACCCAAAACCCAAGGCCACATAACGATGAGAATATCCATCCTCAAAATTCCAATGAACCTGGTCAAGACTTGGAGAATGGGAAATTTACAAATAAATCGAACGCTCGACGACATAATCCCAGTACCAAGCCTAAAGGAGCAACTGAAGGTGATGGAGAATAGTAGAAATTTCGATAATAAATTGATAAAATGATATGATAACTATAATTTTTCAATCACGACTGTAGAAAATATAATTTTCATCAGCTCTTTATGGACAGCAAGTAATTAGTAATTGTAATGATGCAACATCGGTTGGGAGTTCCCATACTGTTAGAAACAAAATTGTGTTTTTGTACAAGAATCAGTTATTCAATCCAATGTACAATGCATTTTATTTGGCATTTTATTCCCTCCTCTGAAGTTTTTGGATTTTAAAAATGAAATAAAAATAGGAAAACCTTCCCAGAAATTCAGGACTTCTGCATTATTATTTAGCATGAATTAGCTAATTCCTATAAATAACGCCTATGTAAATGCCTTACATAGGTTTACGAAGTTGTAATGATGCACCAGGTTTCTGAGCGCATCGTGTCTGCATACTGGCACAGGTAAGTTTTGGAAATTGTTATAAAAAGTTTTGGTGCGGTGCTTGCTTTTAAAAGCCAAGTCCTCCATTTTACAATTTTATCACATGCCACTTGAAGCTTTGTGGGCGGATTTGCTTTCAACAACGTGGAGTTGTTGAACTTGGAATGTTAACACTTGGGGGGGGGTGTACGCCTAGAACTATTACTTGAACCATAGATTGTTGAATGAACGACTCCATGAAAAATAACGATCAGATTATTTCACTGCGAATACGAAACCGAAATGAAAGCACAGGATATTCAAGGAGAGATAATATAAATTACGGATTGCATGAAAGTTGTGTTTACATATTTTTTAGAACAATGATTTTTTAATTATTACTACTGAATAATAACGAAAGTATCGAAGTACAGTTTTTTACTGCAATGTCATTCGGGTTTAGAAACAATAAATTAAACATTACAGCATTCGCTTTCGGTAGTACAGTTTTGTCAACTATGTGAATTGTTTATGCTTTACGAGAGGAAATTTCAACATTTCAAGTTTTTACATTCATGATGGCGAAAGGAAAACTAATCGACAACTACGCTTTGCAGTACCGTCTGAGCAAACGTCAACTTTGAGAAACTGTTACGATAGGAATAAAAATCAAAAGGACGTCAAAAGGATAGTTTCAAGTTACAGCTACCCCGAATGAATTTCCGAGTTCAGTACAAAATGAAAATAATACAAAACAATCAAGCTTACAATTAGCTTACATTACTAAACTTACCTCATTAATAAATAATTTCTTAAATATATTTAAGGCAAGTGAATTGATTATTTCGTGCTATAGATACAAATTCACACAAGAGCACATGAAGTACATTACTAAAAGTAAAAAAAAATAGTGTGATTCCTATCCTTAAACCAAACTCTTATTCTTTCAAATTTTTGTGGTATTTAATCATCATCCGAACTAAAAACCTTTTGCTCAGGATCTTCATCATCGCTTGAAACTGGCTTAGCTTTTGGAGGAGCTTTTCTCCTCATTTGTTTCTTTTTCGGCTTTGGTTCTTCTTCTTCATCTGGAGAAACCGGTCCAGCTATCGCGCTTCGTGTATTTTTTCGAGCAGACTTTTGTGGAGGCTTTGATTTTGACTTATTTGACCGAGATTTATTTTTAGCTCTTGAAACTTCTTCTTCACTTTGTTCCTCAGGTTCGACATTTTCCTGATCACGTCCTGGTTGCGGTCTCGCATTTGGATTTTCCGCCAGGTTTTGAGCCTCTTCATCATCACTGCTATTCCTGTTTTCTTCGTTATTTTCTTTGTCACCTTCCTTGTCCACAAATTCAGAGTCTGAACTATCATCTTCCGAATTAAAAACATTTTGCTCGGGATCTTCATCATCGCTTGAAACTGGCTTAGCTTTTGGAGGCGCTTTTCTCCTCCCTTGTTTCTTCTTCGGCTTTGGTTCTTCGTCTTCCTCCTCTTCATCCGACGAAACCGGTTCAGCTATCGCACTGCGTGTATTTTTTCTAGCAGACGTTTTTGGAGGCTGTGATTTTGATTTATTCGATCGAGACTTGTTTTTAGCTCTTGACACTTTACTTTGTTCCTCAGGTTCCACGTTTTCCTGATCACGTTCTGGTGGCGGACTCGCATCTACATTTTCCGCCAGGTTTTGATGCTCTCCATCATGACTGCTACTCCTGTTTTCTTCATCACCCTCATTTTCTTTGTCACCTTCTTCGTCCATAAAGTCAGAATCCGAACTATCGGCAGCTGCTCCAGTGATCACTTTCCTCACGGCTGCTTCTTCCATTCTCTCCTTTTCTTGACACTTGTGCCGTGCAATGACTAAATCCTTCTCGAGTTCATCTAATTTGAGCTATTTGATTGAAATACATGCAAAAAATTGTTGTACTTTCGAGTTACCTAGTGTTAATTTGGTGTCTTAAATGTAGTCACGATGAAAAAAATTTTAAAACCAACCTTAAAATCAGGTTTTGCTGTTTTCCTCAAATTCGCAATGATGGTATTAAATGCATCAAATACATACTCATCACCTAGCTTGTCCTGATACGCCATAAAATTTTCTTTGATGATTTTAAAGGACTTGTCATTAAAAGTGAGTTGATTTAGACAAAAGGCAACATCTTGACATTGCCTTCCTTTAGTTACTACTCGGAACCGTAAAATAAGCTTCTCCACAAATCCTAGAAGTAACTTGTCCTTTTTAACTCGTTCCAGCAAAAATCTACAAAAATCGTCATAATGAGATTCCACAATTCGATCTTACAGTATACATACATTCATGCCTTTATAAGATGAATATGAATTGGCGGAAAAATTACTTCATTATCTGTTGGAAGGACTCCTGGTTGATATCTTCCCTACACGACAACCGAGATAGAATGTCAGGAAGAGCATTACTCAACATATTGTCCTTTTCTCCACATTGGTCCAAAAGGTCCTTCGCCATTTCTGTAGCCAAACATGTTAAGTTTTACGTTCGAAAGCTCACAAAATATTCTTTAAAGTATCAAATGCCTTACCCCTAACATCCACATTCGAATCAATGAGACATGCGGCAACATCAGTGAGCTGCTCCCTGATCTTAACCAAATCATTAAGAGCCAAAAATGTGATGAAATCCAATGTGGCCATTCGGATACTGTCATCAGGATCTTGCAGCCTAACATTCGATAATCCACGACAAATATTAAAACAACAACCTCAATAATGAAAAATGGATAAGTTGGTAGCCAAAAACAGACATAAGATTGAAATGAAATAGCTTCATTTTACCCATCCAGTAGACAAGTATTGCATCGTTCCATTTGATTAGGGTAACGAACATTGAGTAAGATAGCAGCTCGGAGTAACTCGCAACGTACTTCTGACTTTTTTACCATTTTCCAAAGACCTAATAAAACCTGTAACAAACATGAAAATTACTTAAAATTGATAAAAGTACATGAGGATTGAAATACTATTACGTAGCAAAGTTTTATAAATGTATTCGTTAAACATATTTATTACATCCGCATTCCTTGACACAGACATGGCACTAATCGACATTATCCTAGCCAGTGCCCGCACCGCCGCAATTTTCAATTGCACGCTTTTGAAGTTCTCCAGTCTTGTACATACGAACATGGTGTGAGTTCTAAAATCCATAGAAAAAATGTAACTTCAATTAATACATAGGGTTTTGAAAAAGTTTAGTTCTGCAAGTACTCAAGCAAAATTACGAATAATATTGTATTCGTGTCTACACGTGTCAAAAATAATTTATTACAGTACTTAACAACGATCCTTGAAGTCAAGTTTAATAAATGTAAGTACTTCAAGGCAATTACAACTCAAGACAACCACTACCTATAGTTAATAATCATTTAGATCATACTTTAGGATTCAAGTATGGACACAAGGCTTTTACCTCATTTGGCGGAATGCTCCGGGCTCATTAATAATTTTCTCTAAGTAATTGCGTATGGTTTCCAGCTCGGCGTCATAGCCGATGTTTCCTATAATGACGTCCATTTCGTTGACCTATAAAAATAACAATTGTCTCAGTTTTATACAAAAATAATAATTATACCCAAAAAAATGTATGATAAATATGTCCGGTGTAAACGGTGACATATGCTTGAAATACCTCCGATGCATTCCCCGGAGTGGGAGGCGCTGAAATCTGCGAAGATGTGGAGGCGTTCGTAGAATTCATAGTACGATTTCTTGAACGCGCACTAGCTGTAGTCTGATTGAAGGCCTTTGATGAATTAGCCTTTCTGTATTTTGCTGCATTCGATTTTTTGCCTTTGGTTCCAGCCAGCCTTTTCCGACGCTTAACCTCCGATAAAACCACGTTCTCGTAATAGAACACATGAGCAGCAAGGATTCCCGTCACAAAATTCAGATATCTTAGTAGTTCAAAGTAAAGTTATTTAAGAATTACATATGAACACATAATAATTAACGAACTGTAAAAAGCCTCTATATAGCTTCGTTAGTTGTTCTTGTTCCACAATGTTTTAAAACTTGAACATACCTGCAAAGAACCCGCTCAGTTCCTTTGATTTCAGAATTACAGCTCTCGCTCCCGAAGACAGTTTTATGCATGTTTTCCAACAGCTCCAGTACAATTTTTTTTGGGTCCATACACGTTCTATAGATTAAATGCATTATGAGCTCACTTGTCTTTTGGAAAGCTGTGTCTGTGGCCTGGTTTCCTTGTTTTGAAAGACCGTACAGAATGATACCCGAAAGTTTTTGGTACATGGTATGACTGGCGGGGAACCTGGAAAACCATAAATGAATTTATTCACAAATTAATACAAAATCCATTGTTCTCATTATCTTATTTTGACGGCAGTGTGCAAATGAAATTATTTCGTGTAACTGAATTCGCATCGATTCGGAAAATTCAAGCAATTAGAATTTGACTAGTCCTGATAATTCAAGGTAAATTGCACTAACCGAATCGCCTGTGGTGTTTCTGCTTCATCATCGGGATTTTTGGGGGGTTTGGGACACAGCAGCATTAAAGCTTCGCAAGTATTCTGTGCCAAATGAAAATCCTCGAGGCCTTTGGGACCCAATCCAACCTCAATCAGATAGTTTATGTTGGAAGTTATAATGGACGGATGGGTTCTAAAACGTTAGAAGTAAAAAAAACATTTCAAGTTAAAGTAACAAATACAACAGCTCTAACAGCTCTAATAAGTCAATATAAAGTAAGTAAACGATGTAATAACCTTCCAGCAATTCCCAAAATAAACGCAGCATGCTTCGCTACTTTTTGCGTCCAAGTTGGGTTTGTTTGACCATACGCATCCCATAGAATCTGTAAGAAAACAATCAACGTAACGACATTCGCACGGATTGGATGCAAATATTTGTTTTTTTAAACAAAGTAAGCAGTTTGAAAACTATCATAAACCTGATAATGCTCGTGGTCAATGGTTTTACTACGAACCATCTCATGCACTAGCACCCCCATGTGCTCTCGTTGTGACCCTGATAGTTGCTCCAAAATTTCAAAAATGCGGCCAATAGTTTCATTCTCACTTAAATAGGAAAAATACAAAATAATTACACAAATAAAATGCCTAAACTTAGAAAAGTACACAATTTTGGATCCAAAAATGCAACATACGTATTACATCCTTTGAGAAAAATTCTCCAAACGAACTCCATAAGTTCTTTTCGACTGGCAGCATCCTGTTGCGCGACTGCTTCAATTATCCCTCCTGTAACTCTTTCATTTAATGTGTACCCGGTCTCTGTGAGGACAGCGAAGCACTCTATAACTTCTGCTTTGTCTGCAGCAGTTCCCATTTCCAGCAGAATGGTCATACTAGGAAGGGCGCCCTCCATTACCATGCTCAAGGAAAGACAACTCTGCAAATTCGATGAAAAATTTAATTGCAACACAATGAAAATTGTAGCGACTACTACCTATAATAAATATTAAATCAGGGTATCTCAAAAAATTAACACAGGTTACCTCCATATACTTAATGTAATGTCTCTTTGCCTTGCATTGGTCTGATTCAATCACGGCAGCATCTTCGATGACAGTTTCTGCATCCGGCCCTTCCATTGATTCATCCAAATTTATGTCCAGTAGCTTTTTAAAAAATGTAAGGTACATTTTTTTCGAGTTCATGTGTTTCTCAAACGGCCTAATAAACATGTCAGATTACATTATTATTAAATAATAGATTAATCAACTAAGACAACTTTCCGGACGAGGAAAAAGGGTAGCAAAACGTTTTCTGGTTTCAACAGCTTAAACAGTATAAAAAAAAATTATGCTAACTTAAAATCTGGATGCTGTATAAATTCCTGCATGGCAGCATGTAAGAATTTGCACGCGTCGTAGACCTCTCCCTCTTTTAGTAAAGACTGGATGTAGTCAACAGCTTGCTGCGGATCCTATGTTTGTAATTTATAATTATACATCAATATATATCAGGACCAGAATTTTTCAGTATGCAGACCCAATTTTATACGGACGTACGATATATCAATAAGGGGTTACATGGTTACCATCTATCCTCCTGGTTGTCAATAAAATTAAAATTACCTTAATGTCTGCTGGTAATTTAACGTCGTCCATTTTGTCAACAGCAACCAAGGCAATGAAATCCTTAACAACAGCCCTTATCTTTTTATCTATCGGCAAGTCTTTGCTGATAAACTCGATCAGTTCTTCCCTCAGGACACGAATTTGCTTGCGGAACTCGACAGAAGAAAACTAAATAACAATATATAATAAACATTATTAATCGTTTTATTGTCTCGACGAATAACAAAATGCTGATCATTGTTTTTCATTCCAGGTTCCTATACCTTTATAACAATAGGATCAGCATAAACAGCGGCTGAGAGTAGGCTAATGGCACATTTGCGCGTGGTCACGGCCTTATCCATCAAACGACCTTTTCCTTGTTCTGCACACTGAACTATCTCAGGGAGATACAGGCTTCCTTGAGTAATCAATTTGGTACAAAGCTGCAAAGCCTATGTATAAAAAATCACAATAATTAATATTTCGGAATCCATGTGAACATTAAAATTGCCATATAGAAACTCTTTAGATTAATGTATTTCAACCCAAAGTGATTGAAAAATATTTCCTGTGCTTCTTAATGTTACAATGATTACCAGCAGCCATAATTGCAAATACCTTATTCCTAACAAGAGCGTTAGTATCTCTTATATGTTCCAGCAAATGATGAAGAACGTCATCTCTTAGTGTGTCATAGTCGGTTTGGTTCCCTTCAACTGGTGGTGCCTCCACAGTGGCATCTGGACTTTTAGACCATGTGAGGAGCTCCGCAGCTACCGAAAGAACGGCTCCTCTTGTTGTACTAGACTGGAGATTTATGGTAATATATTATAGACACAATTTATACTCGTTTATTAACATATTCTATGCTAATACAATTGTAATATGAAACCAAGTGTACCTCGGACTCCAGAAACTGCACAATAAATGGCAATGCCATGATAGTTCCTTGAGGATTGAGCACGACTATTTCTTGCAAAAAAGTAGCGACAGATCTCTCAGCGGGGGTCTCTTTCTCCAGCTGATTGTTATACATTTGCAAGACCTCCTTAACTGCACTGAAAATTACACGATCTCGCTCAAAGTTTACACACAGACGGTTAATCCCTTGTGCAATGACTTTCGCGGTATCCTCTGCATTTTTAATTAACTGTAAAAACAAAGTTCACTCCTCTGAAATTTAAAACCTCGATGTAAAAGCTTGAAGCAATGATTCAAGACGGAGCTTCAAAAACTACAAGACGTTGACCAAAAGCTAGCTATGAAACACAAAAGGGGCTAAACTTACAGGCACAAGTCGGTTGATAACGCCGCTCTCTTCTTCATAACGAGCGCATAACTGACCCAGCACATCAAATAGGTTATCCACTAGTTCATCATTTCGGGCTAGCTTAGCAGCTGGATTAGCTATTACTTGACAAACAGCCAACGTAATACCTCTGAAATTATATAGTTATAAATTTCCAAAATCAGTTCTAAATAAATTAACCTTTGAAAGAAACCCTACAAAACAGTAGTCCCCAATTTTAACATACTTAAAAAAATTCACAGCAGAGGGCCAAAGTTTCTCCAATGAGCATTTCAATAACGCATTCATATGAATTAGCAGGTTTTGTCTATAATCTTCCCAAAATGGATAGTTCGTCTGCTCCTGTACTGCTTTCTTGTTAACCCGTTTCTTCTCACAAAAAAAACAAATTTTCATCAATAGTAATAATTGATTAAAAAAACAGAACCCCTTTCAAACTATATCCCTCTTTTACCCGAGCTGGATTCACTGCTGCCACCATCGACAAATTATGTTGTTCTGCAAAGAATTTGCTCTCCACATTAGTAACTGCTTTAAAAAACAAAAACAGCAATGTAATAGTAGACTTCCTCGCAGTCCTCCACTGCTCCCTCGATAATTTAGTTACATCTGGTCCAGCAGCATTTGTCTCCTCTTTCGCCACCTCCAAACCTACAATTTACCGTAATCCCACACCATTAAAATTCCATTATTGAAACCACTCCCCCCAACAATTCTCTCATCAAAGTTCCAACCATTGTCGAATAAATAACAAAACTCAAACCAATTTAGCTACACAATTAATCCCTTCTCCTCACCTTTGCAAATCACATCCAACGCCGCCTTCAAAGTTTTCGATTCCACCTTCCCTGGATCCTCTAAAACCCGCAAAATCACTCGGTAATTACTCACTAGTCGACCACTCCCTTCATGTGTAGCAAAATCTTCCAGCAAGCCTGTACAAATAAAGATTTCAAAAAATTTTCCTCATATAGTAGATACCAATTTTCACAATTTCAAGCCTAAATAATATTATCACTTCATAACGCTCGCAATATTTTTCCTCACCTCTTAAAATCCCGTACTCATCCCCATTCAAATCCTGCTCTGAATCTTCATATGTCACCTCTTCCTTCTCCAACGCCACTTCCAGTTCGTTCTCGTCCATAGTCAATTATTAAAATTTTAAAATGGAATGAATAAAAAATCTGAGCCAAATACACAACGGTTAAAAGTAAGAAAACTAATCAAAGCTCAGTAATTATTTTAATCACTCAAAGTCCCATGCCCCCAAGTTCTTCACAGCTTTGCGTAGAAAACTTCGACAATGACACTTTCAAATTCTTTGTTAGCCAATAATGGGAGAAGAAATAATTAAATTATTATTGCACTTTTTCCTCTTCCCTTTTTTGCGAGTACTGACAAGTGACAGTGCCACGAACGACCATACACCGACTGTGAACGACCTACTAATGACACTGACGAAGGGACGATGAGCATTCTCTTGAACTTCTTTCACTCTTTGTATATTATGTAAATACGTATGTACGTGCTACAATAATGTGTGTCGTGTGTGTGTGTGCGAGTTTATGTGAAATTATTGCAGAAGAGGTTTTGTTGGCGGTTAACTAATTCTGCCTCCCTTCCCGCCGCCCTTAAAGCATTGAGTGTTGACCAGTGAAGACGCTCATTGAGTGGAGACTCAAAACTAAAATCTCCCAGCTCATTTTGAAGTGCGCGAAGATTGAATTGGAAATGTGAAAAGCTGTAAAAAAATTATTAAAATGGTGGGCATTAAAATGATAGAAAATTATTACTGGAATTAACTAATTACTGCTTACAAAAAGTTACTTTATTAAATTGAACTGTGATATTTTATAGGACACTTTGAAGTGTGTACGGGTGATTTAGTGAAATTGGAATGACATAAAAATAAATATCGAGAAGAAAATAATAAAAACGATTCGAAATGTTGGGCCCAGTTTTAGTTAAAGAATCATTTCAGAGATTATTAGGCAGCAGGACTTTGACGAAAGGCTTGAATGGTGGGATTTTGAATGAGAGAAATTTCCATAAAACTTGCCCCTGTGAGAGATTCCATGAATATGATCCGAAAGGGGAGTGGAGAGATACGGAAGGACGGAAGCGGAGGAAAAGGGAATATTTGGTGGTAAGTGGGTTGAAAAATTTGATTGGAAAAAATATTTTTGAATTTTGATAGATTTAGAAATATGTGGCTTCAATAAATAGAGTTGGAATTATGTATTAGTGGTATGGCTACATGGAATGTGTAGGAAGAGCCAAGAGTGAAGGGATAAGTCGAATTGGGTGGGATTTTTTCTGGGATTTTTGGGGATTGTGGAAATTTTAATGTTTTGATTGGTTTTTCTAGGGAGAAGGATTGCAGGATCTGTATGGAATCAAAACAGGATTTAGGGAATTAAGACAGGAGATTGGCAAGTGGAAGAATGAGTGGAAGGAGAGATTGACGGATGACAGTCAGTTGCATATTATGCATGGTAATTATATATATGGGACGTAGTATTGTTAAAATGAGCCTAGTGGATAATTAGTGGAAGTGTTGGAGTTCGATGGTATGTTTTTAAAATGAATTTTGTTTCGATTGAAGGGGATAGAGACTTAATTTTTGATTTCAAGTCTCAAGACTCATTGAAGGATTGGATGACGGTTTGCGATAGTGACCATAACCAGGGTTTTAGCAGATGTAAATTAACGACGAGTCCTACAGGTGAGGTTGGAATTTCAGAAACTTTGTGGTCATTTAAAAATTGATGCTTACGGAAGGTAACTATTTACAGGTACTAACGTAGCAATACGGTGTACAGGGGTTACGTTACTTTGTAGCTGATTTATGATTGATTTGCTATTGGTTGTGCAGGAAGGGCGCTGTTCCAGGGTTATTTAGACACAACGGCACCGAAGGATGGACGCGTGAAGAAAGCCGGGTATGCCAATATGAAGTGCGAGAGAAAAATGGTAAGTTTTCTAATAGAAGCTGAGTATGAAATGAAATGTGCAGGTGTAGAAGCTGTAGCTGTAATTTTGAATGTATTTCAGGACCACTCATAAAATTGTAGTATCAATATCTAACACCCGCGTTGGACATAGTAAGATTTATTTTTACGGAAGACTTTTAATATTATAGAAATCCTTCCACCGCGAGTCATACTATGACTGGAGTCCGTATTCCCATTTGGTAATGCGGGTAAGGGGAGATGGCCGCAGCTATATCCTTAACTTATCGGTAGCAGGTTACTTTGATATCACTTGGAACGATATCTTCCACTATGTACTATTTACGCGAGGTGGGCCATATTGGCAGTTTGTAAAGGTAACTAGGGTTTTTGGCATTATTGTTGATCATTGTTATTGGTTATAGTTAGTGAGAACAAGAACTAAACGGTTTTTATAATACTTAGTACTAAGTACCAAGTTATTGATTTTCAATCATTTTTCTTGCAGATTCCGTTTAGTA
Organism: Spatulosminthurus flaviceps; assembly: GCA_034693705.1. Lineage (NCBI taxonomy): Eukaryota > Metazoa > Arthropoda > Collembola > Symphypleona > Sminthuridae > Spatulosminthurus > Spatulosminthurus flaviceps. The sequence goes on along the minus strand of JAQFXU010000438.1, from coordinate 1,600 downwards.
AATTCGTCTTTGCAAGCAAAGGGCGAGTTCAAGACTCGCAAAGCCGTATCCCTCTTCATCAGATTGCATCTATTGGAATATCTGCCGGCAAGGTCGACGGACCTTTTTGTCTGGAAGTTGACTACATAGGCTTGGAAAAGGACATAGCTGATGACGAAGAATTCGCTTATGAGCAGTATGAAATGCCAAAAGGAATTGTTGATGTTTAGTTGTGTAAATCGTTTAATGTCTCTAGTTTCTAGTGATTTTTTGGTGCAATAAAAGCAAATTCCTATTCCTGTTGTTTTTGCTGATTTTTAAATATGAATGTGGGTTCGCTATTAGATATTTCCATGATGATTTGCATATACTAGGGCTGGATGCATGCATTTTCAATGTCAACGTCAACAGTATTGTGAAACATTGTTTGCATTACAAGCGAGCTCCATACTCCGCAGTGTGTGGAATGTGGAAAAAGTCGATATTTTCGCCACAATTGAATTATTTGGCACGAACAAACGGCACCTTTCAGCGAAGTACAAACTCCTTGCTAAAGTTCGAGAGAGGCATTCGCACAAGTTCATGGCTGTTGTGTGTAAAGCATGTACCTACATACCAACTTCCGCAATCAATTTTCTCCTCTCACTGCGTATTTACAAGTATGAAGCAGCACCATTCTGCGTAAATAAGTGAATACGTATAATTAAATATTTAAATATGTTATGTTTATTCCATGCACCTCAGGATTTCAATTTAAAGCTCTACTCTCTAGATAATATGTAACTTGTACTCGTAAATAATTTGCGGGTCCTGAAATTACTTAATTTTCAATGTCGCCAACACAAACTCAGTAACTGCTTCCATATGTCGATACAAGGTTTTAGGCGATCTGCCACCCCGGCAACTGCCCCGGGGACAACTGCCCCGATGACAACTGCCCCGGTGTCAACTGCCACCTGTCAACTGCCATCCTGGCTAAATGCCACCCCGGCGACTGCCACGTTGACCAACTGCCCCCTTGACCATCTACCTTATTTACCAACTTCCACCTTGACGCACTGCCCCATTGACCAACTGTCTCATTGACCAACGTAACCTAACCTAAATGAACCTAACCTAACCTTACCTAACCTAAATGAACCTAACCTAACCTTACCTAACCTAAATGAACCTAACCTAACCTTACCTAAATTAAATGAACCTAACCTAATCTAACCTAACCTTAATTAAATGAACCTAACCTAACCTTACCTAAATTAAATGAACCTAACCTAACCTTAACTAAATTAAATGCACCTAACCTAATCTAACCTAACCTTAATTAAATGAACCTAACCTTACCTAAACGTGTATTAAACTTAACACTGAACTTAACTTTTATTTACCATTGAACTTAACACTGAACTTAACTTTTATTTAACATTGAACTTAACACTGAACTTAACTTTTATTTAACATTGAACTTAACACTGAACTTAACTTTTATTTACCATTGAACTTAACACTGAACTTAACTTTTATTTAACATTGAACTTAACTTTTATTTAACATTGAACTTAACATTGAACTTAACATTGAACTTAACATTGAACTTAACATTGAACTTAACATTGAACTTAAC
>JAQFXU010000437.1:0-54368 GCA_034693705.1 Spatulosminthurus flaviceps | reverse complement strand
GGTAAATTCCAAAAGGGGCTATAATTTTGTTTTTCCCATAACGTTACGAAAATTACAGCCCCTTTTGGAATTTACCCGACGATATAAGACTCGCTGGATAATTAAATGAACCTTAATTTTTGAATTGAAAATACCTCTGCGGCAGGGCGCAATGATTAACTTAACGATGGATAGGATAGGTATTGTTGATATTCGACAGGTTATTTCAGCCAAGAACTATTCGCACTCTTCTCAGTTACCTTAGATAAATTTCCAAGTTATATACATTACCCACGTAAAGATAAAATAGATACAACATATCGACCCACAGTGCCCCGCATTATTCATCTGTTATCAAGAAATACATATATATGCAACGTAGCCCAGGCATTTTATTGATGCAAGAACTAAACGGTTTCCGAATCTAGAAATAATAAATGACTCGTATCAGTCACATTAAAAATTAAAAACCAATTAAGAACTGAAAGATACATTTACAATGGCTAATGGCTATCCCAGTATATCGGTATGATCTAATTTCTGATGTCATATTCTACCACCCTTATATACTTGAATAATGCAAATATTTGCGGCTTCCTCTGTACACGGCAAGTCTCATCAGACTATTTTAATGACAATTAGCTAGGAAATTGTTGTTCATTAAGTATTACTTCAAAACTGAGAACCAATTTACAAAACAAGTTAATACAATGTAGTTGGAAAAGTAAAAATTTTCTTGAATGTTTTACATGAATTTGCTACTTATTACTACGGAAAGTATCTATTGAACGATCCCGAGTGTTTAAACGATAAAAAGACCATCATAAATTCAGTCTACACAGCGTTTTTTTTACAGAACTCCAGCCATGAAATGTCAACTGAGAATAAACTGAGCCAGTCAGATGATTAAAAATGTAGAGAAAAAATACGTGACTGAACAATAAGGTAAACCGCAACTGGCCGATTCGTGCAAACTTGTCTGTTTGCCTACGGAGTTCTTTCCCTTGATTCGTATTTTGGCAAAGTGCTGGCACAAATCAATAAAATGTACTTGTCCAACCATTTCTGACGCTCCAGCGATAGTACAGACACAATGATTCAATTTATTGTATGCCAATACAAACACATAATCAATAAAGGTGTAATCAATAAACTAGCAGGCCAGTATTAAGACGGTTATATGCCAAACCTATGTGAAACTATATGCTACTTCCGACTGTGTTTTCATCTAACTTTGGACAACGTATTGTCAAGGTTTAACAAATCATACTAACCACAGTAGGCAGCAGAAGTAGTAACTTCACAGAAAGATGAAGCGCCCTTTCCTCTACATCGTTTCATCATTTCCTTTTTTCTACTGCTGCCGGGATTTCATCCACAATACTTATACTCACCAACTGAAAACCAATTCAATCGGATGAAAATTCCAGAGTTTACTTTCATTGAGGCATAGTCCAAACATATGTACGATTGTTTGTAGCCGAGACATTAAGTATAATAAATACTAGCTGAGACCTGAGTTGATTACGAATCAAACTGCCAATGGCAAAACGACACGAAGCTTAAATACTTGAACAATTTCTATGTAGTTAAACAATTTAGTACAAGTATTTAGACTTCCAGACCACAATAAAAACCTCCCCAGTGATGCAATTCTTTTGGATCGAACGGACTCAAGTAACTTCCAACTTCGTGGTAGCTTGTATACCTTCGGTATTGATCTCTTAAAAGCTTTGCGAAAAGTTCTGTAGATTTATAATAAAAAGGAGTAGTTGGGGAACCTCATCGAGTATTGTTTCAAGCGCCGTTAACATGGCTATTCTTATGCATAAGGTTCACCTATTGCTTTTGATATTTTCGATCTGAATGAAAAATCTTATTAAATTCCATTAATATTTGAAGTATACTCGTGAACATAAAAGAAAAATCGAGTCGAGAAAAAACGTCACATAAGAAGGTAATTACATTAAAATGCTGGAAAGGAGCAAGTCAAAATTCAAATCGCATGTACATAACTTCAATCCTTATCATTCATTTGAGAGTAGAAAGGCGAAATGCGTGCATATAAATTCTGGGTTGCTAGAAGTTCTGATTAAATATTTAAGACTTTTTCAAACAAATTTGCGCTGTCTTCCAGCTTTCAAACCTGTGCCGTGGTACTTTTACTTAATGTTGCCCACAGTTTATCCTGTTCAATAATTACCATAAAGCACCATAAAGAAGATTCAGAACTTATGTTTTTTATTTCATTTTATGACTTTAATTATGTGTTCCTGTTTCATTCCTGTTTCAGTAACATCAGTAACACGTTTGTTAAAGTGTATTTTACAATAACTGAAAACTTAGTTAGCGAATACCAAAAATATATGTAACGCAGGTTTCGTATCATAGCAGTACTCTCTATGCACCTAATCTTAAGCTTTTACGCCTGAGTTTATCCAAGAATTAACATTTTTGACTTTCTTCTTTGGTTTTGTTAATGTTACACGACGTCGAAATTTCTCCAGGCTCAACCACGTTAGTGACGTTAGGCCAATAAATAAACTATCCTACTACCCCTATCTACTACCCATTATTTTTCAAAAAACAACTAATTAAAGAGCATACAGGAGAGCATACCTATTAGGTATTAGGTCCAACAAAAAATACATTAAAAAATTGTACTTCTAAAGAAATACCTTGCCGGACCTATTACCTCGACAATACCAGCTTTATAATTTGAAATGTAAATTCTCGCCAAGTCTTTACCCTTGCTTCATGGGCTTGTCCTACCTGAGTTTTGGGTTACCAATAAAATTGACAGAAGGTAATGCTTCACATTCCCAATTTCGTGCTATTCGCAAAAACCCTCAAACTCTTTTTCCAAATCCGAACTTGCAAACAATAAGATCCACACTCCAGTTACAGTCTCTCATTTCCGTGTATCTACCTACACGTTGATTTTTAAATAATAAAGTTTGAGTATATCGTTGTAGCTGCACTCTGGCTCACCACCACTTATTTCCAAGGCCTAGTGATTGCATCCGCATTTATCATAAATCGGAACTAAACACTTTATTGAGACACACACAATCAGTGAATGCACTGAGCTGCAATTTCCTGCAGTTGGAAAGGAAAACTGAAAACAGCAGGAAAGCCATAGAAGAAACAATGTGAAGTAATAATATAATCAGATTAATCAGGCTCCCGGCTATGTATGTATAGATATACCAACCTGCAAACACTCGCAGTGAGTGACTTACTAGCAAGAGAGTTTCAGCATTAACTTAAAATGTTTTCTTATTTGGTAAAATAAAATCTCGAGGTGAGAACGTAGTCGAACACAAAACGGTTCGCAGCTTACGTTAAGGCCAGTTCCAGTCCATCCATCCAACATTTCCCTTGGTCAGCAGACGGAGCTCGACAAATCAGGTAGGTTGTAGGTAAAGGTTGTACTACGGCCCCAATGGCCTCCCCCTCGGGTCCCTTTGCAGCCCAGATTGATTGTTCCAAAGGGTGAAAAACTTTGAAGCAAAATCCATCCTTTTTGGATGGACGTTCTATCACTTTGCAGCAGTTTAGAAGAACAGTGGCAACCCAATGACTACTCTGTAAGGATAATATGCATGAATTTTATTATAGCATTAGCATATGTTCAAAAGATCTCTTTGTTTAAACACGTATCTTTGTAAACCAAGACCTACCCCAAATACAAGAAAAATATCCGTTAGTTCAGAAAGAAATTTACTTTCGATTTAAATACATATACATATTATAAAAACAGTAAACATCCGAGCAAATCATGCCCGATTTTTTACATACTGATTTTACAGCAATTCAGTAGGTATCGTTTCCTAAAACAGTTAGTTGTATATAATTATGACAAAAATCTGCGATGGACAAAAATCAGCGCAAAATACTGCAATCAGAGGCGGTTATGAGAGCTAAGACCGATTTAACCTGAATAAATATTATTATCATATAATTATAATTACGAGTTTAACTCACGTAAACTTCAAATAAAGTTTTTAAGGCGGCGTCATCCCCCTTACAAAATACCCTTGTCCGTACATCCGTACGTCTGTACGTCCCTCCGCACGATAACTCAAAAAATACTTGACCGATTTCATTCAAAATATTTTTGAACATTACTTAGGGTCATAGATCGGTTAAGTTCGTTTTTGGTTGAAATCGATCCGAATGTTCGTCCGTAAAAAAATAAAAACCAAAAAAACTTTTTTTTCAAAAACTTATTTTTGCCTGAAATTTTTTTTTACAACAAAAAAAATATTTTAGTTGAAAATTTTGTCAAACGTTTGCATTTTTTTTCGAAAATTTACTTTTGTCTAAAAATTATTTTTGTGGAATAAATATTTTTTGGTTGAAATTTTTGTCAAACTTTTGCACATTTTTTTTCGAAAATTTATTTTGTCTAAAAATTATTTTTGTGGAATAAATATTTTTTGGTTGAAATTTTTGTCAAACTTTTGCACATTTTTTTTCGACAATTTACTGTTGTCTAAAAATTATTTTTGTGGAATAAACGTTTTTTTTGGTTGAAAATTTTGTCAAACTTTTGCACATTTTTTTTTCGAAAATTTACTTTTGTCTAAAAATTATTTTTGTGGAATAAATATTTTTTTGGTTGAAATTTTTGTTAAAAAGTTGTAATTTTTTTTTCGAAAATTTACTTTTGTCTAAAAATTGTTTTTGTGGTATAAATATTTGTTTTGGTTGAAATTTTTGTTAAAAAGCTGTAATTTTTTTCCGAAAATTTAGTTTTGCCTAAAAAATGTTTTTTTTCCAATAAAAATGTTTGCTTGGCTGAAAACGTTTTGAAATTTTTACATGAAATTTCAATATGACCTCAACATTATAAAATAAAGGGGGTGAAGGGGGACGGTGGGGTGGGCTGACGCAGCCTACGGGAAAACATCAAATTATCGCGGAGTGATGATTTTTCCCTTTCGAAGAGCTGCAACTCGAAACTTTCGACTTAGATGTCTCTTTTTCCTTTAAGCTCAATAATAATGTATTAAATGTGTGAACAAATGTGTAAAAATGCAAAGATCTTACTTTGAGTTTGTTGCTTTTGTACAAAAGGAGTAACCCAGGTTTAAGCACTGCCCATAATTTAGTCCATCCTTTGAGCTTTCCGCGAACTTTAAGTGATCCCGTCAAAATAATTATAGAAGGGTCTTTGAGAGCAGTTGTCAACTCTTGAGCCACACGTTGCTTTTCTTTACGATAATTCTTACGCTGCACTTTATACGACAGTTCCTGTAATGAAGAGCAAAACTTTTAGACCAAAAAAATTAATAAGGAGGATTACGACATTTTCGGTACTAAATTAAGCTGCAATTTTTAACGCATATTTACTCTTCCTAAACTCAAGTAAGTACGACTGTAAATGGTTCAAACAACTATCGAAATTTTCCCGAGAAAAGCAGATCCACAATACATATAACTTGGAACGGCCACAATCCTTTAAGCCCGCATACAGAGCAAAAGGGTAACGTAAGATTGGTTTGCGAGATTACAAGTTGCTTTCCCACTCATTTATGCCGTGAAAAATAAACATCACAACGACAAGCTCTCAAAATATAAGTTAATGCCACCAAGAAACGAATGCTTATCTCATCTCACATATACAGAACAATTAAATATCCCAAAATTACATTTGGTATGTACAATAATATACTAATCTGTTGTGCTTTTATGAACATATAGGTACGCAAACTAACTTCTCCAGGCATGTTTTCCTGAAACTTTCCTCTTAATTTTCTTACAATGACAATAATTATTGAAAAATATTTATAGTTTTTATTAAAATAGTTCAATAAGTTGGGGAATTTGTAAAGCTTATAAATTTACCTATTTCAACCATTTTTGCGAATTTACAAATAAGCTGAATTTTCTGTCCAATTTCATATGCAATTAAACTTTATGCACAAAATTTTGAAAATGGAGATGATTAGATCAGGAATAGGAAGAAGCCTCGAAAAAGCAAGAATGAATCATTTACTTTTTTAAACATTTAAACCAATCAAATTTATTTACTACACCACTCTCAGCTGCCAAAAAAATCAGAATGCAACATCTTCTTTCAACGATCTGTAAATCTCGTTTAATCATCATTCACGCTAAAATGGTCACAAGAGGTTCGGTTGGTGCGAGCAGTAGTGGAGCATATTTTCCACGGCGGAATATTAGATCCTTGATTCTTTACTAAGTATCTGTATAAACGTGGGAATGGATCTATATAGTTCCGAGATGTGAAGCTTCATGTGCTCAAATCGAAATCGGCTTAGGGCTTTGCGTGAATACAGATACATTTTTCCTACTAACCGTTCTGCATGAGCCCTGTTCTCTCATTTAGATGCAATGAAAGGGTCAATGAAATAATATCCTGCATGGGATGACGACCATCTGTTTTCATGCTTTCAAAATAATTATACACGAATGCAGACAAAGTTCTGAGTGACCACACAGGCACAGCACTGAACTAATACCGGCTCAAAATGGCATGGTTAAATTAGATGAACCAAAACCCCAATGAAAATATTCTATGGAAAGTTTATTCAAACATGAAGCCCCACTAGAACTTGTAGAAAAGTCTGCAGAAAGAACTAAAAAGAGGTATACAGACTAACAGACTTACATTTCATGAATACTAAATTTCAATACGTGAATGCATACATATAAAAACAATGTTCTAAAGTAACCAGTAAGTTGACAATTATTAAAGATACATATTTATCTTTATCTACAACTATTACTGCTATCGTTATTACAACTAGTATTAAACGTTTGTGTCAAATGTACTCATGTACTGTATGCATTTAAAATTTCATAAGCCATTCAATTATATTTAAAATTCAAGTCAATTCCAGTTCTGGCGAACTTTTCCTCGTTTGTAACCATAAATACGAGGTCACATTTTTATAGAGCTCATCTAAGGAAGTCAGAAAGTACGCGAGCTTGCCATAATCTTGTGTTATTCTGTAGGGAAATTCAATATCTCCTTGCATATCTACACACTCATCACATGGACTTCATTCTTGTCAATTTCTAACATAGCATAGGATTCTATATGCCTTTCCTGAGATTCGCAATCCTAAAAGTGTGTTAGAAGTAAACTCATAATAATTTCATTTCATATTCTTGTGAGAATGTGCAGGTTTACAGAACTTCACTTCATCAAGAAGAAGAAGGGACTAGAATTTTACACGCTGTTTACACTGTAACTTACACTTAAAACTCCACCTTCGAGGGTAAGGAAACTCATTTTAGCTTGACATACAAAACATTACAAACTATATGAATATAGATATATGAAAAATTTCCCTTTCAAATTAGGATACGTTCTGATAAAATAATCAAAATAATGTTGCATCACCCAAATGAAATTGCACACTGGGATGTGACATTTACCATTTAGATTTGTTAGACTCACGATAGGCGTAGTAGGTTTCAAGAGGAAAAATTGAGAATATCTAGATTTAATTTCCCTAGATTTTGCAATATCAAAACCCGCAGATTCAGATCTCTGATAGCCTCATTCATGAACATTTCTATAGTAACTTGAGTTAAAAAGAAAATCTATTTCATAGCATAATTTATCCCAAGCACATTTCCTATTTAATATTACCAGCCTTTGAATCCCGATCCTTTGGAAGGGTTTAACCTTTACCTTTCCATGAGTTATGTTTTCCTACGTTTCCTTACCTCAGTAGGGCTAACAAGGTAGCAAGATCACATTTATCCGACAGTACATTGATAGGAAGACCTACCAGAGCATATCATTAATGCCCGGACTCTACGTTACCATAATTAATACACGTCCATGGACGGGATCACGCATCAAAAAATCCATGAATTAATTGGATATAGAGATAAACTGCAACTTAGACATAAATTTAGATACTTTTGATTTCCAAGCCGAAGATTAAGATTTGCTTCCTAGTATTTCACAGCTCAATGCATGCATCCAAATGATCAATTGTGCTAACAATACGCGAACATTTCGCATTTCCTCCAATGTACTGTTTGCACAGTACTTACACTTATTTGCTTTCCACTGCATATGCATCTAAAGAAATGCACGGAATTCTAATGGGATCCTTCCTTACAAATCAATAATGACGATCTGATGTGCCTTGTTACTATTTTCATACTTTCGTGCACAGTATAGTAGTATATCCGTGTCCCAACCACATTTATTTGGCGAAATGGAGTTCACTACAATGCAATGTAGATAAACGTTGACTTTAAAATGCCTGTATTTGAATTCAATGTATAGTCAATTTCAGTGTTTGCAGGATTATTTACTTGTCTAAAACAAAAAAGAAGAGACAAAGATACGACTAGCTAAAACGAAATTGATGATCCACAAAACTTCAATCAGTGCAGACAAAGAGGGAAGTTTTTATAGGATATGTCTACAGAGATTCTGTAAGTTGAAGTAATCTCGCTTTCGTACTCACATAACGGAATGACGCAGTAACACTCCAGTAACCTCAAACACAATGATTCGCACTCCTGTACGTTCATTGTATCATGCATTCTGGTAATGCCGGCGTGATAATTCTACAGAGAACAATTTAATTTTATTATGCGCTTCTTTATAACCTTCAAAGGAATGGAAAACTCCTATAAAACCAAGATGTACTGGGGACCTTAATAGCCAAATTCGGGTAATTTTCAACATGTAAAATAAATTCCGAGTAGGAAAATGTTTCAGAACTTGTAAAAATATTGGAGTGGCTGGATTCGGTCTTAAAGTCTGAATTCTCCAGTCCGCAGCAAAACACATACATAGCTACTCGTTAAAAACAATTTTTTCCAACCCGTTTTCCGGTTATATTCTATAGTTGCACTCACGATTTAAGGGATGCATAAAACATTGTACCTTAAATGGTTTAGATTATGTGGATGATGGCTCTAGAAGGTTCACTCATGAATTTCAAATACTAGACTAAATGGATTAGTAATTTTAAATAATTCAGTGAAGATCTGAAAAAGTAATTCAAAGTTCAAAACTTACTTTCTCCTCCGTCTGCTCATCCCCCAGATTGGATCCTGAATTATAAAAAAATCCATCAACAATTAAAGTTCTTCACAAACTATACCTGTGTATGTTCTTAACAATTTAATCATCACTAATATTCCTACAAACAATTACCTGCATACAAATTGAACTGCTCTGAAGCGACAATGTTAATATTATTGTAACAATAGTGAGAAACATCAAATTTAATGCATCACACAATGTGTGATTATAAAGGACATGAAGTAGCACAAAACCGATCAATTCTGTCAATTAGCACAAAAGTAATGCTCATAAGTTGGAAACTGGCATTAACAAAAGCACTGCAGTAGTAGTAACAAGACGCAACGCACGAACGAAATCAAGTAAGTAATAGCTGCAGATAAAAATGCAGACGAATTTTGGCCGAAGTTCTTCATCCGTTTAACATTTTCTGCCTACCTTAAGGAAACTACCACACCCTTACAAATATAGATAATCCAATCTAAAATATCACCTTTTAAAAAGAATCGAGAATCCTACGTTTTATACTTTCTGATACTCTTTTATGGGAGGTAGTAAAAATACCTGACTGCGGAAAGATTTCTAGGTCCGAATCTTAGTAACTTGACTTAGTAATTGCAGCAAAATCAGCATAAAAGACATCGTATTATTTATATTAGCAAACATAAAGCAACTAAATTTAAACAAAACAATTTAAATATTATGTACCTATAAATACCTCAACGACTGAGTCCGAAATAAGAATCTATAGGAAAAACTCAGTGGCTGCAGACACAGTGTGGTTAAAGAAAACCTAATTTAACAAAACTGCGTATATCCATATTTTTATAACTTCCATGCTATACCAATTCATGCAAAAGGTTGATTCAAGAACATGCAATGAGTTAGCGGATTTTCCATCCAGATTCGATCAAATCTTTATAATTAAAAATTCGAAACAGTGTAAGCGCTGAATTATGCTTATGAAAATTACTTCAACCATACAAAGCTTGATTGCAATTCCCATCATAATCGACCATATAAACTACGTGCACCTGAAAATGGATATCCTAGGTTAAAGCTGGCATTTTTTTGCCTGAAGGCTATAAAATCATGGACGGATCTTCGTATTGAAACTGTGAGGGTTGAAATGTTTAAAATATAAATGGTTTAATGCCTTAATTAGAATTAGATGCGTTTCAATTTCAATTCACGCATGATCTAATTTTCCTTTTAGATAAGCATAAAGGTGTATCCTTATCTTCCTCATCAAATAATTACAAGGATTCGAAGCAAAACACTTCAGTAGTCAGTAGGGATTCTAAACCCCTACGTAAAAGATAATCTTCCGAATGCATTCGATTTTAAAGTTGATTATTTAATACAGGAACTTCATCCTTTAATTTTTAACAACACACATAAAACTTTAGCACACATGCATTTTGTGGGCCTGCAGACATATGACGTATCATTTCGATTAAAAAGGCTATGGCGTATTGCGTATAGTGTATTCATTGTTTAAACCAGAACCAGACTTCAACTTCCGTGATTAACTCATTTCATTTCTATGGATGGATCATGGATCCCTTAATAACTGCTTAAAGCTTGCTTACCATCGCCAAGGTATAATGAACTGACACCACAACAGGTAGTATCAAACTATTAAAGTACAGTATGTTTACATTTTTTTTATAAAACTTCAGCATCAAGTGTAGCTATAGGTGTCTCATCAGCTATAGTATTTGCTCATTCACATTTACGCTTTTACCTCAAAAAATCTTCAAAGGAGTTTTAGTATATGTGTAAACCAAAGTCGAAAATATGCAATAGGCAGGCCTTTGAAAGGAATTTGCCGTCAAATGTCGGCGGTCGGCGTTGTGGTCAAGAATCGTAATCAAACACAACATGCCATATGATATTTTGTCACTTTATTTCGTACATGCGGCTTCAAAGTTAAAGTAAGCTCAAATAAACATATTATTGCCATACATACGTCTATATCGCTGTAACTTCACAACACAACACCCATTCATATTCTTCCATTCAGTCTATACAGCGATGGCTATACACAGAGTTCCTCCAGCCTTTCTTATTGTATGTTCTTCCTTCTTCCGCTAGTAAAATTAATTGAATATTTGAGCCATCGAAAAGTTAAAATTGTCACCCTATAACATCTGATACGTAACGCTGTTGAAGCCTGCTCGAAATCAAACGTTTATCTGCGATTTATATTTTTTCACCACGCATGAAATACGTCCATGTTAATAATTTATTTACATTGACTCAAGGCAATACACTATAGCTCCCTTACGAAAGAATCAGTTCACACAATTTTTTAAACACTACTCTTTAAAATCTTCAGGAACATTTTAATTTACATGGCTTACAGCAGTGTTAAACTACTATGCTCGGCGTTTCTACCACTTTTCCCACGACCACGCTGTGAGATGTTGAGAAACAAAATGAAAACAATAATAAAATTGAATTTTTATTGACTATTACCGCTTTAAATTATTTACCGCTCCCTTTATCTGTGGACATATACGCAATAGCCAAGATTACACAGGGGCTAAAGGTCAATGCAAACTACGTTATGCACGAAGATTAGAAAAGTTTCCACTTCCAGGAATGCTAATTGAGTTGAATTATTGAGAAATAGTAAATCCCAACTTCTCGACTCTCGACTAACATTTCGTTGCTTCATATAGCAAGCTAACATATAAAAACGAATTTACTAGTACTTTTACACCTTTCATAATCAGCTCGTGAGCTTAGAAACTTTCATCAGAATCATTTCAATATTAAAAATATTATGATTATTACAGCCTACTCCTACTGCACACTATTTAACAATGGATTAGTTTCTCGCTTTCCCATAAGAGTTTATACCTTACTGTTACTCGTGATGCTGAAGCAGCCAACTTCATACTAGTTACATTTATGCATATGATTTATAATCAGCTGCATAAAAACTATGTACTGATATTCCCTATAAAAGAAGACCGATTTGACCATTGCGGCGAAAGGCAAAATAAAGGCCTGCAGGAAGTTTCATTGAAACTACCAGGCCAGTCAACGGTAGCCGTGACACTGATTTTTCCACCTCCTGTGTGCCAAATAAAAAAAGATTTAAATTTTAAGTTGAATCTCAAACTTTGAACTTTCTATGGCCTGCTATAATGCCTGCATTGGCTGCATTACACAATTGAAACTAAATTCACAGAAATAGAACTACCCTAGTCGGGAAATCGATTTCTGTTCGGCCTGCTAAGCTTGGAATGAAATGAAGGTTTTTGGAGAAAAAAGAGCTGACTGAAAATTTAAATATTTGATTTCAGAATGGTTATTGAACAAGAGTTTATAATTTAACAGTACATTTATACAGTAATAGGCTTAAAGCAAAATCCGCAGTTTATTAGTCACTTTATTTTGTTATTCGGGAGAGACCAGTATTTATGCAGTGACCCAGAAATTACTCGTGTTAATAAAGTCGAATTAAATTAAAATCCCTAACCAGTCTATAAGCTCGCAGGAGCGAACAAACAATGTTTCTCTAACAAAGCTTAGTTTAGTACCTTTCGTCATTCCTCACAGACTACATGTATACACAACGGACAACATCACTGACTGAATGCAAAAAGTGATAGATATCAGTTTAGCAGAAAACCGGAATGAAGCATTATTCTAGACTCCAATTATGCTAATACATATTTGATGGAGGTGACATATGTAAGTAATGGAATCTACAACTATCACAAAAATAACGCCCGATTACTTTTATCTCCTAAAGCCTAAGCAACGCATGACGTACAATCATATCGGGGTAAGAGTTGTAAGTGAGCTAAGTGACACCAGCAACGAAGTAAAGAACCTTCTCTCCTCATATCTTTTGGATCAACTTACTGACAGTGGGTAAATAATGGTACGGCAATTAAATGAGAAGTGAAAAAGTTGGTACAATCTCCCAAATAATTCCACTGAACAACACTACAATTTAGAATACGATAAAAGACGTAAATTAAGGAAGTGCTTGTAGTTTCATACCGGGTGAGTGAGGGCTTTTGTTGAGAGAATCGGAGGATCCATTGTGGATTTGACTTCCAAACTTAGGGAGCACCACGTGCAGGCTCGGTTTCCTCTTCAATTCTGCCAAAGCAATAATCATATATAGCATTTATGAATCAGGCATGCAGATTTCTGTCAGGGATAATACAGTTCTTAAAGAGTCACTTGATTACGATAAAATGATTTAGGTAATTGCATCAAATGTTTAAAGAAATTTCTGTCATGTATGAAAGTATATTTGAGCACACTTAAGCAATGTGAGATAGACAACTACGTTAATTTGTTCCATATTAGTTGATTCAACAGTAGCAGACTCCGTTTAGCCCTATTACTTTAGTCTGGAGAGTTATGAATATTTTTACCAGCTTGGGAGAACTTTAATGTAAACATTTATGCTTCACGCCTGGCAGAGTGTGATGGACGAAAGCAAAAAATCTCCAGAATACTGCATGCTGACCAGCCACTAACCTAACTATATAGTTTTTCCTATGCATGAACTACACAAAAGCCAATTACAGCTTACAGCCACACTATTTTTCAAAGCAGTAAACCCATATCCTTGCACTTTCGTCCTTATTCTTCTTTCCCCAGCGACATTTAAGACCATCGTACTATTTTGAGTAAGAATGATTGAATAAAGTACGTAATAGAGTAGAATGACGTTTTTAAAGACAGTCTGATTTTTATCGCCGTTGTCTTCTGTTACCCTTTCATGGTATGGTAACAAAGAGGTTCATAGTACTGCCTATTCAATTTCTATTACGTGCCAGGAAGCTTAATAAGTATATAAGTGTATACCGTATACTTTTACTACAACAGGGCTTGGAAAATACTACAGCAAAATGCAAATTCTACATTGCCTATACACTGTGACATTGCGGAAAGGAAACGAAGTTTAAGTAATCCCGTACATGATATGATCTAACTGCAGCAAATAACAAATAAACTTGTAGTCGTATCAGAGCCAAATATCATAAGCAAGGAAACCAGTCCAGGTATGCAAGTACTTGCGCTTACTATTATTACTTCTAGCGCTAAAACCAATAATAATGATTATTATTATTGTACATAGGCTTCAGTAATCAGTATTTTTTAAAGGTAAAGTCAAAGTTGTGTATAGATGAAAAAAGGTGCAATTTGCGAAATAATAATTACTACATTAACACAAATGTAGAGTACTATGTGTACGGATAGCAGCATGACCACGATCACGACAGAAATAAGCACAGGGATTATGTAACCATTACCGTATACAAAAAATACCTTTGCAGTTATACTGAGAAACACCGCAGCAGTCCCACATGTCAAGCGAACGGAAGGAAGCTACGTAAGAGTTGCAGTTGTAAACTGTACTAGTTAGTAGAAATGTACTTTAAACTGTGAATCTTGGTAAGTATTAGAATTTAAAGTTGAAAACACTGGGTACGTTCTGAATACATACTCAAATTTATAAGTAGAATAATAATAACGATGAAATCAATAATCAATTGTTTAGCGGAACAGCATTATAGAACACGATGGTTCAACGGTGCTAATAGAATATATAGAAGACGATGAAATAAAGCACACAAGCACTAAAATACATTCTTGTATGAGAGCATAAACAGAAAGAATACTTAGGAATGCTGAATTTATGATGAAGAAGCATATTACTTGTAATCAACTGTATGTATTAGGCAAATGGAAATCATAACTAAGAAGATATGTTTGCATGTAAGTAGAAAGTATCAATGTATATGTTCGAGAATTCAAGAAAGTGTACGGCCAGAATGATATAGAGACAACTATAAGTAAATATTAATAGTTATATTTTAAGATTGGACTTGACTATTGGGCCATTAATACCACAGTAATACAAGAAACCGAAAGAACGAAATTGTTTCATAAATGAGACCTGAGCTTCTAACTGTTGACACGGTCGTTGAGGAAGGGGTGGCAATCACACTGACACTTGCACTAGCTGTCACAGGATAATTTGTGGAACAAGGGGTTTTAGCGACGGCGACCAATAATGAGGAGTATTCTGTAGGTGAATGTGAAATACTAGTCTTCGGAGTTGCTTTATTTGTTGGAACACCAACTGGATCCGATGACATGATGACGGAACTATATCCAGGTGGAAAAATCTAGCAGTAGATTTCCGTCCCCTATTAGAATCACTGAAATGCAAGTTCCACTAGGCTTGGGCTAAAACAAAAGTTTCGTAAAAAAGCATCGTTCTTCATTCCGAAAAAGGTCAAAGTACAACACCAGGAAGTTAAATTGGTTGGGACACAGAAAGGTGAATAGGTGATACACAAGCACTCATAGCAGCACACTGATTGGAAGCTATCCTTTAAACACACAGGAACAATAAATCCGGTTAAATGTTCCAACAAGACCTCGGAATGAAAATGACGTAAAAGTACATAACAGTTCCAGTCTATACGTTACGTGCAAAAGTACTGCTACACACGCAGCACTCCAGTTGTTATTTTAAGTTACAATGTGTACACGATTGAACGTCGTCCTTCCTTCCTGTGTCCTTTGCCTCTTTAGCAATTCTGCGGTTCCGAATCAATCGATACACTTGACAATTACTATGCAAGTCAATTTGAACTTGATACAAAACTATCACGTCTTCACATCACGGAAGTCACTGGACGGGTGTTTGGAATAGTTTCACAAAAGATCAACCCTCAAAACTAACAACATCAGCCCTTTGAAAAATCACTGACTATAAATATTCTCCAGCAATTACCGACATCAACGTATCACACTTTACAATCAATTACAAATGACTTTTCCTCTCAAGATACAACATATAAAAACAATTTTCTCAATTCAAGCCACGAGATAATTCCTAAAAATTCAATTAACAGTAATCAAAGAGCGACAAAACTCGAAGGTTTTACAAAACTCTCCTTCTTCTCCAAAAAAACAGGTTTATGTATATAGAAAAGTTCAAGATCAAATTTCGCAACTGCCGTAAACCAAAAAAAGTGATTATAAGAATGACTGAAATATATAAAGCTATACACAGTAGTTACAAGTTTCCTTCAAAAAGGCTGACTGACGAGGGGGTCCAATGTCCATTATAGTAACTTCCAGGATGAAAGTTTCCCAAAGACTGGATTTTGATTCACTGGATTATCTATTTGCACAGAAGTTTGATTCTCCGTGTGTTCTCTCTCGCCACACGTATACGTCGACGACGGTTGCTCTCTGGGCAGACAAAAATTTAGATGCGCCAACAGCATCGACTCTTGTTGAAATTCCCCGAATATCAGGTTCCTACGGAGGAAAACCACACGGAATGAATCACTATAATAGAAGACTATATAGGAGCCGAAGAGAAGACTTTAGAAGTCAACACTACTCTATCTCTCTCTCTTGCTGTCTATACACTTTTCTCTTCCACTGCTACCAATCTACACTCCACACGCTATACTGCAAAAGTCTAAAGACAGTTTGCGATGCTCGTGCTTCAAAAACCTTTTGGATACTTATTGCAAGATGCCTTGATGTTCCTGTTCCTGCTGCCTGCTGCTGCTTTTCGGCTATTCCCTCATTCCTGTATTCCTGTGTCTGTCTCTATGCTTCCTGTATACTTCTGGCTACTGACTGCATGGAGAGCAAGAGCGAAGAGAAATATATAAAGGAAAAACTGTTATTTTGAGGTAGGCGCTCCATCTCGTCACATGTTCCTCTGCAGGCTATAGGATAAAGGAATGGCGAAACATTCAGCAGAAGTGCATAAACTTTTTGGGCTGACAGAGCAGGCTTAGGTTGAAGAAGAAGAGATTTCTCTCTCTCTCTCATCTCATCTCTCCAGCTCTTTTTGCAGAAACTCAGAAAGAGACTAACTCACAAAATTCATAAATAAGAAAAATCCAGAAGACTGATTGTACAAAAAGAGGAACCTCTTCTGTGTGAAACAGTCAAGTTTGTAGTAGATTTTACAAAAAAAGTAGTAGTAATTTATTTTTTCTTCTCTAAGGGTCATTTTAAATTCTCCCTGGGGAAATGTCCACGGCGGAGAGTGACGATATGGATAAAGTGTTAACTTCATATTTTGACAAAACTGTTAATTCCAATACAATCAAGGTAAGAATTTTATTGTATTGTATTTGTTTCATTGAAATTCATCGGAGAATAATCTCGTGTGCGTATAAGTTGTGTGTGGATTTATACACACATAGATATATACAAAGTTGAGCAGGTCTATATGAGAAAAGTACAGTCCCCGACTTAGAGGAAAATTGTTGTCGTCAACGGAAGAACCTCCTCAGAGGCCGCCCTTTTTCATTGACTAAAAGGAAATGTGGCCCAACCGTACAGTCTTGGTGAAGGATGGCAGGAGTGGTCTTCCACTCTCATACCGCCTTAGCTAGGAATCTTGTGTTGGAGTCGAGGCGTCTGCCTTGTGATTTTTACCTTAGTATAATAAATATTGTCATGATTATTATAATGATTTTCTCCGGAATCCTTTTAAGATGTATTAGTAATTAGCCAATGTCTCTTGGTTTCAGTTGTAATTTTTAATCGTCATTCGTGTTTTAATTCAGATGCAAGAGGATCTTCTTTTAGTTGTATATTCAATATATTCTGAAGTAATGAATTTAAGAAAGAGTAATTTGTCTTGCCAATGTAATCTTCGGAATTATTCCATTAGCGAGAGATGAGTCGTTCAAATCCGCAAATCAGGGAGTGAGTCATGAATAGGATGCAGGAAATACGAAATTAAAATTGACAATAAGATGAGTCAAGCCTGGGAAATTTTTTTTGTGGTCGGATCTTTCATGCGAGATGAAATCATTTTGAATTTGTTCTACAGGATTGATGGGAGAAGTATTTATGTAAAATTGAGTGAATGCTTGTAATAAGTATTATGCTGTAATAGCAGTCACGAATTTAAACGAAGAAAATTAGAAATAATGTAATTTGTGTATTTATGAGCGTACGTTTGAGATGAGTTCTTCAATGGTGTAATGATTGTTTTTACTTTTACTATTACCATTTAGTCAGATGGTCAGTATTATCGAAATTGTTATTGTTGTTAATGTTTTTGAAGGAGAGAGTATTTAGTATATGTCAAAAATTGGTACTACAGACTTTCTTTGTAATACAATCTTTGTAGGTGATCTTTTGACGTTTTTCCGCTGGCGTGCTTATTTTGGGGATTTTTTAATTTTTGCTCGAATGACAGTTTTAGTCTGCATAAAAATGTACAGGTAATTTTACCGGATAGTAAGTATACATGTTCTTTGATGGAATTCTCATGTCATCGTGTGGTTGTTTACCATGGGATTTTAATTCTGTGATCTGTGAATATCTGTTGGGATGAAGTTGGTGTATTATGTGTATTATGAGTTACGAAGGACTGCTTTTAAAGCGGATAATGCAGTGAGTGAGTGAGCTCTTAAAATACCATTTAATTTGCATAACTTTCTAGCATGCAGAATAAATCATGGGTTTTTAATGAAGAATGTTGAGGATGGTAAAGGAAAGGGTATGGTGGATTTTAAAGCAGTAGTTTTTATAATAATTATATTCATTCTTAAGCTTTAATTTTTATTACTAACAACAATAAAAAACCCCCAGTGTGTGAGTTTAGGATTGTGTTGAAAGAACATGAGTTCCAAGCCCTCTCAGGGAGTGATATTGCAATTAAATTAATAGATTGAATTTGAGCTATTTCGCAAAATACCGGTTTATTGCAATAGATAAATGAATGTTGATTTTGAATTTTAGGAACCTTAGGTGATTGTAGTTTTAGTATTTATCGTAATTCTGGTAACGTGGTATTTTGGGGAGACTCTCGGAGTTGGTAGCTCATATGTTCATATGGTAATGAAGGAGTTTTCCGCATTATTTACCTTTTAAAATACCCTTTAAAGTTTAATGTAGAGGAAAGGTTTTCGTTTGAACCAAGTAGAATTTTTCATTCGTTTTTACCTATGTTTTCCTATATTACTTTCAATTAAATATGTATTCAATCTATGGTGAAAACCTGTTAAACAAATCAAATAAAACTGGGACCGTGAACAAATTTATTCCCGTTCTATTAACCCGTGTAACCCTGTTGGCCGATACAAGACACAAGGCAAGGTAACAAGAAATCAGCTGGATACCAACCGTTTCGAGCAGAATAAGTATTGATCACGGAATAAATTTTCTCTGCTTTGGCACTTTATTCGATTGGAAGTTATGAATTTTGTATTTTTATTTAAACTAAAATATGAGTTAACCCATTGCACAGTACAGAAACTGTTTTCCAGAGATTATTTAGTAGTTTAATTACTCTGTTGCATTCAAAGTTATGTACTGAATAGCCAACTTTTTCAACAAAAACCTGTTACTCGGTGTAAAGTTATTTTACAGAAACTTGCTTTGTGATTTGGACCATTGGTTGGTAAAATACATACGTTGCTACGTGGATAACTTGTAATCCATGTATTAGTAGAAATAATACCTGTAACTGATTGTGACTGCAGTGCAGTGGCGTTGCGTTAAGTGGCACCTTGATGAAAATTTAATTTTTTTCTTTGATTGTAGGAGAAACCAACACCTTCGAGTGAGCTGAGCAAGGGTGATTTACTAAAAATTCTGTCGTACCTTGAAGGCGAAGTACAGGCTCGGGATGTTGTAATAGCAACTTTAAAATGTGAACGAGTAAAAAGGCTGCTGGCTGACAATAAGTACACCTTAACTAGTGACCCATTCTCTGCACTTAAGCGGGACAGTTTTGCAACATTTGTTAATTCATCAGATTCCAAAGTAAGTAAATCTTTTTGAGCTGATAGCAACAGTCTACATTTCCTTCTCCGAGGATTTGGGCCGAATTCTTTTTCTCTGCTATGTGTAACTGCCAAATCCGAAATAAACCATTGAGCTGGTTTATTTTGACAATTTATTTCGTTAATGAATTCCATGATCGGGATTCGAAATTTGGGCAGTTTTAATAAAACTGTTGTTTGAGCTCTTGATATGGAATCCTTTAATTTTTTTTAAATATTTCAAATCACAGGAAGATGTTGAGCTTGTAAGACTCTGGGATAATCAGATATTGTCGTTAGAAAATCTTGTCCGACGTCAGCGGCAAGCGATGAAGCACATGAATAAAATTCTAGCCGATGCAGAAGCTATTCATCGGGTGATGGCCAACGAATTAGAAGAAGAAAAGGCTAAAAATATTATAAGTAAAGGTATTAATATTATTTAATATTTTTCCAAAAAAGCTTTAAAAACTTCCACGCTTGATTGACCTTATAATTATATTCAATTACATTACAACTTATTGTGGACTGTTATAGTGTTAAACTTCATCCAGTTAATTTTTATTATTCAATCCAGCCTAGAGAATGTGCCAACTATAAGTACTCCTACATTTATATGCCAACATTATTTGTTTATTACAGTATAATTCTTATGTATATTTTAGATGGGGCTAAATTAAAAGAAGAATTGGAAGTAGAAAAGCAACTGAGAGCAAGACTGGAGTCGGAACTGAAAGAGACGCAAGATGCTCAGGAAGAAGAAAAGAGTCGACATAAAAATATAGTGCTTCTATTACTTACAGAAAGGAAAAGAATTTTACGACAGTTTATTGAAGAAAGAAAACGCTCTGCCGATTTATCTGCAATGTTAGAAGAGGAAAAACGACAGGCATTAGGTATGGCGGAAGGTCTTGAAGAAGAATCCCAAAAGGCAAGTGTTAGGAATGAATAGTTTATCACTGTGATTGTTTTTCTGGCCCGCTGTAAGTTGAAACTCATAGTGGAATCGGAATCTATAATTTTATTACCTATTGTATTTTGTTTTAGGCTCTCCGGATGGAAGCGGAATTGGAAAGACAAGCAAGTTCTTTTCGAGCCGAACGAGATCGATTAGAGGCAATGGTTGCAGTAGAAGAAGAGCGTAGATTAGAAACTGAATCCCAATTGAAAGCCCTCCGCGTAGAGGTCAGTATTTTTGGCGGCATTAGGTCCTGGTATTCAACGCTTTGTATTTTCATGAACTTGTTGTTCAAAAATAGTTAAAGTATACATTTAATTCGCTTTTATTTATATACCCCAAGGTGGAATCATTGAGAAAACAATTAGCAGAAGCTCATTCTGTTGCCATGTTCCAAGCTTCCCTAAACAATTCGAGTAATACAGTTGTAAAGAAAAGCCCATTACAGTCCAATGTCGTAGTTCGACCAACCGCTACCGTTACCTCCGTGCCCGTTCCTCAACCAAGTATTCTTTATTACGCCTTTGTATTCCACATACATTTAAAAAAATATGAGAAATCTCCCTTTCATGGTTTGGTAAATTGAAATGTCTGATTTTGCAGCTACCGGAATAGCGAAATCCGTTTCACCCGTACAACCTGCACCCGTGTCTCCCAATGCTACAGTTTCGAATTCAGTTCTGCAGGTACTTGTATTCAGACTTATGGCAATAATTTGATTTCGTTTTCTTCTACACTAAAATTTTCGATTTTCGATCTTGTTCACAAGATCTATGCCTTGTATGTATTTTGTATTTAGTCCTAGAAGTTATTGCATTAAGTTTGTTTGTTACTACTTACTTTTACTTTATCTTGTGTTTACTTTATGTCTATCATTTTTATCTTCTTATATGTAAGTAAAATGGTTGTTACATAGAATATTATTTTATAATATTCAAATTACTATTATACTGTAGCTACAAGAAATAGTGGGAAACTCTCTGCTTCGGCTTTCTATTTTAACCTTGATGACCTTTGATATTTTCTCTTGACAATCAGGTTGACTCTATAAACAATGGCAGTCATTTAGGCAACTTGTTAAGCTATTTCTAATATTAATATGCAAAACAGAACAAAGTTTTCAACTCCAATTGATATTACAGTGATAACTAACAAAAGCAGTATTTTTACATTTTGACTGATTACTTCATTCACAGAAAATAATAGTATCTCCTTAGGATTTTACACCCTAGGTTGTAGTTGAAACTGCGCCTGTTTCAAAATAATGTATTCAAATAAGACGCCTGTTTTTACAACTTTCGTTCGAAAATCTGCAGCTGATGTTAAAGTATTTTAATCGAATACTTCTCAGGTGTTGATTTTCATTTAGTTAATTGAGAAAATTAATTCAGATCAATAATGGTAGAGTTTTTAAGAATTCCAATAAGTTGCTCTTTTTATGATACATAATTAAGGTGCTTTGTAGTCTCGAACTTAATCAATGGTACAAAGAATTGTGCAGCATGCTTAGTGTAAATCTGGTGTAAAAAGTATTCTATTCTGAAGCAAAGTAGGCTCATAATTTCAATCTGTATGGTTTGATTTTGATTTTTAGGTAGTTTTAAATGTTTTGTAATTTCATTGTAGTTGCATGGATACTCATGCTACACTGTACAATTAATTTAATGACACTGCACTGCAACATATTTGCTGTTAAACTACTGTTATTATTTCTTTCTTTTATTCGCTCGCATTCTAATTTTTGCCTGTCCTCGTCATGTAAATTTGGGAACAATCTTTCTATAATCAACATGACCCTTTCTTTAATAATTATAAGTAGAGCATTCTTTATCTGTATTTGGAATATGTACCTGTTTACATACTTAATATATTATAACGAGTTAGTTTTGTTGTGAGTGTAATTTTTGATGGAAGAAATTTTAATACAGGCAAAACCGCCGAGCGGTGAGAAAAACAGTGGAATCGGCGGGGGGTCGTTAGTAGCTCCGAAAAAATATAGTTTAGGTCGGGGTGTGCCACCTCCAGTGCCGCCGAATAAACCTTCAGTTCCTCCTAAAAGCGGCACCCTCACCGCCAAAATTCACGCAGCCAAACTAGAGCAACAGATCACTTAAGTGATCATCTTGTCAGTTTTAGTCTCTCAGTCTTTAAAATGGGAAAATCATGTGAAGTTAATCTTACCTCAAACGTCTTCGATATTTCGTCTAGAATTTATCCTTCCCTCAAAAACTATAACTCTCCACTTGATCTTTTTATTATTATTGACCAGTCGTTAATTAACTTATTAACGAATACTTATACTCGTGTTATTGATACATAATTTTTAGAATTATAATAATTAGCTTTATTATCATCCTACACATGCCACTGAAGTATAAAATTCAGAAAAAAATCGAATTATACGAATTTAGTTTTATGAGGGGTGTGTAACTTTAAACGTAGTTTTATTCGTGTACATATTTCGTATGTACCGTTACGTTTGACGGAAATATATTATGTATTTGCTATTGTACCAATAACTGGTGAGAATAATTTTTAACTGAAGCGAACCAATTATTGTTTCATGCATTTTTGCAAATTCTCAATAACTTATAGCTGTTTTTGTTTCTGTGCTGGGTACAAGCGTGGACATTTTCAACAAATTTTATTACGGTCGACGCATTTCGTATTTTCAAATGTTACGTGTATATTAAGTCATATTTATTTTAATATCGATGTTATTTAATTCAATTTGGACTGATTGCTAGCTCAACGTGCCCAATTTTTGTCGATTTTCGTGGACCGTCTACCACTTTGCTGTTATACTTTTCATTTGTGTATAAGTTTCACAACAGTACGCTAAATTCATGCAATCGATAATCGCAAGCTATAGTTTTTGGACAGAGTTAGGCAGCCATTTTACATTTCAATGCAATAATTCAAAATGCAACTTTAATGATATTCTGTAGTAGTTAAATTATGGTTTGACCAACTTCTTTGCCGGCCGTTCAAGCGCGGAGAGTAATGGAGCCCTGACATATTACTTCATGTTGTGACTTCGTCTAAACCTCGTTGTCAGTAGATGAAAATATAATTCAAACGCTGTTTTAGCTATTTGTAACGTAAAGGTTAATCCTGCATCTTTTTACAAACATGACAGTGTCACCGACGGCGACGGTATTGCAAACACTAATAATTATTATTACTCTTAAGATTATTTCGTTACCATATCCTTATTTTTATGTATTTATTCGTACGTAACTCAATGATCACATTTTTTTTACCTTTTTGAATGAATAGAATTAATTATTGTTAAAGAATAAGAAAGCATCGTGATTCTTTCAAGTATATTTTAGTGATTTAAGCGCAATTTTTGAATTTTAGATTCTTGTTTATTGGCTTTTGGCTTCAGAAAATAATTTAAAAATCGCCATGTATTTATTGTATACAAAATAACATCCCATTAAATTTTGTTATCAAGTTTCCAGTAGTGGTAGGTTAATTTCGTTATCACTGGATGCAATTTCATTACCAAGTACAATACTGTTAACTTTCGCAGCTTAATTAGTATCACTCTGGTTGACCTCAGCATTTTTCTATCGATGTTGAACTATTTATTATTAGGTGAGGTAGGTAGTACTATAAGTATTTGTTAGCGAATGCAAAATATTTTCATGGCAGCTTATATTATCAACTCTAAATGTGAGCATAGGTTTTGGAACGAACCCGTGCAGGTAAAGAGTGATTAAACATCTCCATTAGAATGTTAACTGAAAATACTTCTGTATCAATGCAATACATGCCGGTAATGAAACAATAATGTACATTGGAATTATGCATAAATTATACCGTATAATACTTTGTATTAATTACCACTGTTCGCGAAAATTAAGAAAAACTAGCAAAATCATCTAGTTCTAGTACCAGCTCTGAAAGTCGTGGACCCAGAACCATGTAAGGTATTTCAATCAGTGTGAAAAACATCCATGGCATCCATTAAAATATGTAACAGGAACTAGGAACAATAATGAAAGATTTTGAATTCAAAATACATAATTTAATGTAAATGTATGTAAACAATTCCAACAAACAAGAGTAGCAAAAGTATGAACACGACGAGTCATTTGCTGATCACCTTTGGAAATTAGCATATACAATTAAACTTCCGAGTAGGTTAACATCTAAATATATCGAATTTTTGAAAAAAATATGACTGTTATAGATTTTATTCAATTTTAAGGACAAAGTGAACCTGAACTGATCGTGACAAGGAGTAAAATGATAGGAGAGAATAAATAATAGAATTCACAGATATATACATTCTGATTTTAATTTGTCATTTGTAAGTACAAGGATATCCAATTAAAGGAGGACCTCTGAAACTAAAAGCCACAGGATTTAGTTTAATACAAGACTATGCTAACTTTGATAAAATATTTTTTGCAACTTAAGAAAATACTTTACGTTAACCATCCTAATAATAATTGGAAAAATTTAAGTATGAGGAAGAACACTGAACATTACCAACATACGCGAACCAACATCACAATCATTGGCACTGACGGTAAAAACACAATCACAAATCACAACAATAAACACACTGGAATCTAGTGCATTGCTATACAGGGATTATGAGGAAAATTGCTTAAATGTAAGTATAGCGGGAACTCATAGAGATAGAAAAGAAACAATGTGTAGTGTATAATATACTATACTTATATAATATACCTTGTTTAACGGGGCTTGTCAACCTGCATAAGAATAAGTAAATATTTTTTCTAGAAAATTTCAAAACTGAAATTATTCAAATTTTCCGTGTGTTTTGGTATCCGTGTTTTACATAACTTGCTTTCATAATTCCATGGAACGGTATAGCATAAGCCAGTTTAGCTCAAATTTCACGTTTTGGTTATCATGACCAAAGTGTAAAGTTCTATAAAATGCAAGAACTACTGCTGAGGTGTTAAAATCTTTCTTTTTCTTAACCAGTCCACTTTATCAGAAAATTAAACTGATGAATATTTCTATGCTGTGGTATGCAGACGCAACAAATTTTTTCACAACCATATCATTTGCCTGATTGTGAGATCCCCTCTATACTATACGGAGGCATTCTACCTTTTCATCTGAGCTGTTTGATTAAACTGGAAACTTCGAAAATTTCTTTTCTGATTATTTTATATACCAATTATTAAGGAGAAAATTTTGTCCGTATTTAATATCATTCTCATTTTTTTATATATTGCCAGTGTATACAGAGCAGTGTTGAGTGCCTTTACTGATGATGACGGAAAGATGCTTGAAATATTTTGTTCACCTGTTTGAATTTCATTTACAATAAAACGTTTTAGATTCTTAATGGATCCCCGAGTGACCCAAGTTGTGTCCTCAATGTCATTTGCGTACATCAAATGATGCCGTCGTAAATATCCAGTTCGTTGACTTTGCTTCGGGATTGTTTTGAGGATGTTCATTTTTGCTGCTCAGCGATAAGTGGTGGTATTAATTTCGCTGATCAAGGGAAAGCGATAAAGCAGCAAGAAATGCAGTCCTGCAAAAATCTTCTACAGTTGCACATTTGACTGCTGACTTGAGCATATTAGTTTAAAGTGTGAGTACATAGTAAAACGTGCTCAGAAAAAAGTGCATGAAGTTGTAGTAATGATTAATGATTAAATTGCAAAGCTATCTGGAACGGAGGGAACATTTTGCGTGAAGTAACAACTTTATTGATACAACGATACAAGTATTTGTATGCATACTCACTAGTACATACTTAGATGTATGGAGAATGGAAAATCAGTAGGACTTCGCCTTTAACCATACTTAAAATTTCCTTGACAGGGTCGATTCTACACTCAACCTTTGTTATTTCCTTTGATGGCATTTGATAGAGCTATAGCATGTCAATTATAGTTAATGTCTTCGAACAGAATTTATACCACCGGCATGCTACTATGACTCCATGTATACTAGTCCTAGTCCTAACCTATCAAGCAATAACCATAAACTTATTCATTTCTCTATGGTGGATGGTGGAAATAAATTACTGAGGTAATCATTTTTGCATTTTCAGATGTTACGTAATAATGCTTTGCACGTATGAAATTCTTTCTGATGGGTTTGTGAAAAATTGCCATTTTCATTGAGTTGGGGGCCAGATTTAACCAAAATAAAATGCATCCAATTTCTTTAAAACCAACGAACATTTTTCCAGGAAAAGTTTGCCCAAGGGGCAAATTAAAATTCATTAAATTTGAGCCAAAATGCAATACAACAAAAGATTGTCCAGCGGGCAAATTAACATTAATCAAATTTGAGCCAAATAATAACAATATACATAAGTACAAATGTAATACAAGTTGTATTATACAACTTAACGTAAAAGCAAACTCAACCTATATTATTCAAGATTATTCAATCTTAGTTTTGAGTTACTTTTGTATTTTTACATGAATAATAATTATATCTTGTCATCTATGGTAGGAGCAATCGCTCTCTTAAATCAACTTAAATGTGTAAAATACTTATGTGAAAAGTATTTTCTCTGCAGTTTGCTTACCGTATATTTTAATGATAAAATTAAGGTTGGGACAGTCAACACATTCAACAGCTACAGTTCTAACCAAATGCAATTTTTTAAAAATTTGAATATTTTAAACGAATTCTTTTACGTTTTTTTACCATTGCACTTTGCACTGCCTAAGGGTGTGCTCACATAGAATCCGTCCGTAAAATTTTTGTTCCGTAAAACGGAAGAAACCTATCGCGTAATGCTTATCCCTTTCAATGGTAACAAACGGTTTCTATGTGAGTGGTTTCTTCCGTACCGTAAAAAAACTTAGGTTTACGGACGGAAATGGTTCTATGTGAGCACACCCTATAATTCTTTCATTTTGGTATGAAGGAGAAATTAACTCCGAAATCTTGCAATAACCTTTTACCCCTGCAAAAGTGCAAATTTACTTATTGTTGCTTACTTTATTGTTTATATGTTATTATACAACAGTACTTAGCCTTGTTTTTGGTAATTTTCGAGCTGGTGATGAATGTTATTAATTCGATGTATTATTTAAAAAACTCAAATATAATGCTTGCTTTTCTGGATTTCAAATCAAATGGTTGCTAGCATTTACGTTAAAGCAAGGAATAGAGGTAAAATTCTTTTGATCACAATATTACACGGGTTTAAACAATTTTGGACGAGTCTGGTTATGATCAGCAAATTCTTGGATGAAACTATTGGATTATTGGCCGAACAGACTTTTATATTTAGAGCTAAGAACCTTTTAATTCCTGTAAGCGCATATTACTGTTTCATATTGAGCACCCAAACGTATCTGCTAAGAAATTTACAATATTCCAAAGTCCATACCAACTTTCTCACACTATCATGTATGATGCAGTTTGCATTTGCAAAAATGAATTTTTGCTGAGAATACTACATAGACGTAAAGTATTGATGTTTTTGTACTCAAGACAAAGAAGGTATTGAACGCAGATGCTTACTGTGCGGTTTTTTTGGATCCAATACATGAATTTTATAAATTTGAAGTCTGAAGTAAGTTAACATCCGTAATTCAATTCTAATAGGGGATTGTTTACGCCGATGCAAATGTCAACGCTGGAAGAATTTAATAATAAATTCATCACATGTATTTAGTACAGTAGTTAAATGAGTTATTTCGCATGAGGTAAGAGAAGCAGTACAGCAAGTTTTCCTACGATATCCGACATTTAATTGTGACAATTACAGGGGACGTTGCGTTTAAGTTGAAAGAACTGACTGATTATTCGTAGCATTCCTTCGGCAGGTGCTTGACATTTTAAGCAGGCGTTTGTATTAACTGCTAATTAAGCTCAAAAAGAGGTAAATATTAGGAGCTAGGTTTTTGAAACTGTACGCTTGCTTTTTTCATGCTCAGCTCATTGTAAGCAGAACAGTTTTAACAAAATAATAATTTCATATATAAAATGAATACAGGATGGACTTACACTATTCAGTCAGAGACCAGAAAAAATTGATTTGCTGAAATATTTTAAAATAAAATACTAGTGAAAACTTATCGCTGATACTTTCACGGTATTCTCAACTTCTTCAATAATTTTTGTACATCTTTTGTTCAATTACAAAGTAATTAGTGTCGAGTTTGTTCAATACTAATGTATTATTGTTCTGACTACAGTATATCAACTCGAGTGATAAGATACGTTTGTGTAGCAGTAGCAGGGACATAGTTCAAACGAGTCTTTTACACATCTGTACTAGACAACTGGGGGTATTGCAATGCCAAACATGACTTTGTAAACCGTAGTGGATTAAAAATACGTGCATAATGTACGCCAGCCAGATTCCCTCACAGGGAAGTACAAATACGGAGAAAAAATACTCGGCCGGAGAAACAGGAATTCGTAACAGCAACACAAAAATGAGTAAACAAATTATTATTAGAAAAGAACAAGTTTGATATGCATCAAGATTGATATACACAAATGATTGATTGCTTGTAGGCATTCTAATAATTTACAATAATAATTATTATTACAATAATGACAGCATATAATTCAGTGTTACACTTCATCATAAAAAGTTTTACTAATACAATAATAATAATAATGAATATATAAACAATTTGTAGATAATTACGCCATAAGTAATAACCAACTTCTAAAATTGGGGTTAAGGGGATGCTTCATTTAGTTGTAATAAATTCGACGGCTGAGTTTCTTAAAATTATAACTTTTTGTATCATTTTATAGAGTAGGGCTGTTTGCTCTGTAGTCTTAAAATAGTGCCCCAGACCCAGTTTGGTGGGTTTGAAAATTGTCAAGAAGTCAAATCGACCAAAACCTGTCCCCCATGAAAGAGTCTTTGATATTATTTAACAAGAATTTTAAAATAAACAACCACGAGTACTTTCCCTACCTTGCTAGCTTTATTTAAGTTATTCAAGTTAAAAGTTTTAGCCAGGCTCTGTCTTACATTGACCTGATCCCATTCAAAATAAATTTTTAATTTTAACCGAGATCACAAAATTTTTGAAAATATATATTAATAACATATATTGTGATAAGTACGTACATATTTTAGATTCATCTTGATATATACGTAAGCAAACAGTATATATTATTAATAAGCCACGAGAAAATGCATTACTGATGATTTCCTCACACTGCTGACCGTGCATGAGGAAGGGGTGGCTGTTGGTTTCCTGACTCACTGGTAGTAAGTCTGTCGGTTGTAGAATGAGCCGCCTGAAGAGCAGCTCCAGCTCCACCGGCTGCAGCAGCGGCTGCCGCTGCTGCGGCATAGTAACTTCCATTCAGGCCTTCAGGAAATCCAGCTCCTCCGGAACCCGAGGAGCCTCCCATGAAATATTCTTTGTTGACACAATTCCTTAAAGAGTCTGGTATCCGACCCACAATGGCTCGTCTAATTTCTGATGCTGCCATTTCCCTGCAATGTCAAGAAGTACAATAATTAAATATGCTTTACGGCGGACAGCACTATTACAAACTACAACACTGACACTATAAACATCAGCCCACCCGACCCATTTACGCAACTTTTTCATAAGAGACCCTAATAAGATCTAGCGTCAAGACAAATACTTG
Source organism: Spatulosminthurus flaviceps (assembly GCA_034693705.1). NCBI lineage: Eukaryota > Metazoa > Arthropoda > Collembola > Symphypleona > Sminthuridae > Spatulosminthurus > Spatulosminthurus flaviceps. Next base: position 24,004 of record JAQFXU010000437.1, on the reverse strand, counting down.
GTTTCTGTGAGTTAGAGGCTTTACCATCACAAAGAGTTCATCTTCGTTTATAAAAAGTTCATTTATATATCTACCTGAGTTCTGTGCACGACGCATCTGAGTAAAATGCGGCATGAGGAGTGCATATCAAGTTCGGGGCATCTTTCAATGGCCCTTGAAACACATTGAATGGTTCATTTTCATGAACATCCAGGGCTGCAGATCGGATACGTCCTTCTCGGAGTGCTGCCGCTAGCGCAGCTTCGTCAACCAAACCACCCCGAGCTGTATTGACCAAGAATGCTCCTACAAAATCAGATGGCAACGAAAATCCGCACACATTAACAAATGCAAAGTATGATAATATTGGAGTAATAGTAATGGAAGCAAACTCCGCATTTTCAATTTTCATAAATGGGGCACGCGAATACAACCACTTAAACTACCCACCTGGTCTCATTTGCTTGAGCGTGTACTCATTAATAAGATGATGATTGTGTTCATTAAGAGTACAGTGAAGGGAAACGCAGTCCGACTGAAAAAGAAGATCTTGAAGAGTGTAAACTCTTGTAACACCTAAACTCTTTTCAATTCCATCGGGTAAATAGGGGTCATAAAAGATCACATTGAATCCAAATGCTTTGGCACGTAAAGCCACTGCCGAGCCTATTCGACCAAGTCCCACGATGCCGAGGGTATCACCCCGGATCCGGGCGCAGCCCTGTGCGGCCTCCCGAACCTGCTCCAAAGATAAAAGAAAATTTTTTCCTCCCGCAAAGCGGTAAACAACCATATAACTTGGGACAGACAAAAGCAGGTACAGAGTTTGAGCGCCAACTACGAAGAAATTAGTCAAGCCACAACACACACTCATTACTAAACAGCATCTAGTCAGAAAAGAAATCAAATCAAAGAAACTTGTTTTATCCTCACTTGCTCCGGTCCCGTGAACTTTTTTCCATCTCGAACCATATTGGCAAGCCAGTATGTACGCCGGTACAGATTTAGAATCAAGCACATAGTAGTATCCGCCACTTCCTCCACGCCGTAACCCGGAACGTTGCATACCGCTATACCCAACTCTCCCGCTGCCTGCATTCACACAATAAAAAATTAATCCTCAAGAACTTCATCCCTCCTGCAGTAACTAGTACATGATTATCAAAAACGCAGCAACATCCGAACCAGTCTCAGAAGACAACACCCTCAAAATGTGTCGGAAGTCACCACGCATTGTTTATTCTAACTCCCAGGAATAAGATATATCTACCACTTAACGCTTCCATTTCAAGTAAACAACTCCAAAATTCATATTCATCAATTCCCATTATATATGTCAGCGCCTATACCCCTCCTTCCCACTAATCCTCATCGAAACAACAATCCCCTGCAAATCTTTGATGTCCACAATCAAGTTCGAATGAAACTCAACCACAAACAACAGAAATTAAACAACCACATCCACAACAACAACCCCTTAGATCCATAAATGGCATGGTACTTGCTCTCTGCTGGTGTCTCTCCATATATTCTTAAGTATATCCCTCCTCAGTTTCAAAATTTCAACCACTGTTCATCTACACCCGAAGCACACTCGCCCTACACAAGTGTACTTGATACACGCGAGAGAGAGACTTCTCTGGAGAATCCTACATCCTCCGCATCACAGTCAAGCGCCATAAAATAACATCCATTTATTACATAATAATAAACTTTTGCGTAACTCCTACACCCACAACTTTTCCAAATGACTCCCTAAAACTCTCAACATCAATTTTCTCCTCTGACTCCCAATGGAACACATCACCCAAATAAAGCCGTCTAAATAAAATCTCACTCACTTTAACATCAATGTTGTCAACACCGGAACCGATCCGTACAATTATTCGAAGTGCCTTAAACTTCTCAAGATCTTCTTTGGTGAGGGTGATTGTATGCCACATGAGCGCACCAACTGCTTCATTAAGAACTTTCTCGTGAATTTCCGCCGTTGACTGTGCATCACAGAATGCAACTGTGGCCACGTCCTTCAGTATTGGCATCTCGATAGAGCAATCTCTCCCATCCAATAACGCCACTAATGGTCGAGCATGCATCGGTCCATTATTCAATGCACCCCGACCGCCGTCAACACGCGGTCTCTTATTTTGCAACATTTTTCCCTTCTAAATAATTACTTCCAGTCCAAAACTCCAGTCCTTTCAATTATTATTACTCTCCCAACAACTTTATCCTTCCAATTTTCAATGTTCAAAACAATCGCCGGATTATCCACCAGCAGGAAAGTTACACCAAGTCTGGAATCTACCGCCAGTATACCGCCACACACTAAAGTGTAACCACTTCACCAGCAAGACCCTTCACAAAAGTAAGTAATAATCACGCCACTAAAATTTCTTCATCCACACACTGCACAAAATATCTAGTTGAAAATCCAGACAGGGAGAGAGGAAAACCTTTTTTTTATATTTAAAAAAAATATTAGGAGGCAAAGGAGCAGAACATTTGACGAGCAACAGTGTTGCGTTGTTAACTCCGCGTCTTCTCGCGTCCAAGTCAGCAGAACTGGGGATCAGGCAAACCAAAGAGAAGCTTGGGCAGATCTCACCTAAAACCTACCGCCTCTACTTGGCTGCCTGTACCTAAACTGAAGTACAGGCGGTCTTCGCCTCTTTATCGGAATTTTTTGTTTTCCTCAACTTTTCTCTCTCTCTCTCTCTCTCTCTCTCTCTCTCTCTCTCTCTCTCCTCTCTCCCTCCGTCCGTCACCGTTTACGAACAAAGGAACCAGCAACAACATCGTGTTCAAATGTGTACTTACGTACATAGACTTACAAAGATAAACTTATGTGCTGTTTAAACACTGTGCATGTGTATACATAGCCTAATGCATGTACATGTCGTGTATCTTAATAGGAAAAATGCCTTTGTAGTATGGAAGTTACACAAGATATATAATTATGATGCATATTAGCCTTTGTGAATAAATATATATATGAACACGTTGCACCCATCTAACTTTTCTATGTAATATAAGTATAAATGGCTGACTGAATGACTGCTCGCTCATCGTTCCCAGTATTATTTTATGCGCGCTTGTAAATACATACAGAGTGTAGGTTATATTCCTTTTATACTGATAAAGAGTACTCTAAATTTAAACCTATACAAGTAAAGTTTATACTCATACTGACAAAATGTACAACATGGATGTGAGAACTTGAGAGTATTTTTGTTATTTAAGGCATGTGCTATTATAAATAGTGAAAGAAATGTGTGACTCTGAAGGAAGTATAATAAATAAATAAGACTAGGAATTTTTTCTGGGGAAGCGATGTCGAGATTTTGATGGACAGTTAGTGTATCTCCGTGATATGACATTATCATATTGAAGGCTGACGCTTCGTATGCATTTAGTTTGAGCGTTCCTGTTTTTTTTTATTTTAATATCTGACAGGAGGAAAATATGTTGCAGGTTGGAAATAAATGGCAGAGGCTTTCGTATGGTGATTTTATGTGTATTGACATGAATAGTATTTATTTGCATGATTATTGTTATTGCTCATGTACTTTATGAAGAGTTTGTCTTTGTAGACTATATATATATACAGATATATACACACTGCGTGTAAAGTATACGGAAACTTGAAGAAAATGACTACATTTTAAGAAGTTTTGAGGGATATTCTAAAGTACTCTTACAATTAGCTCTGTTAGTCGTAATTAGGCTGATGGAAAGTGGTTGGAAAAGATTTGGGGGTCTTGATTTTAGTGGTTAAAAAAATGTTTGGGGGAATTTTTTTAAGGAATGGAATTAGGGATTGTTTGTAAGATGGCTGGTATAATTTTAAGTTCACTGATAATTTTTCTGCTATATTGTAGATTTATGGTTGGATAAGCCTTTGTTTTAAGAGATTGAGAAGGGAGAGTCGTATGTGAAATGAAATATGATTGGTTGGTGGGAGTAAGGAAGGAGGGAGTTTGATGCAGTTATTGTATAAATAAGAATTTATATGTATTTTTTTGATTGTCAATTGAGTCGTCAATAGTTTTGAAATGGATAAGTTTTTTTTTGTCGTAACTAAATACTAGCTGAGTGAAGGAACTCGTAGATTTTATTACTGGAAGAGACAGTTGTGTGCTGTGTGTATAGAAGTGAAGCTGGAGTTTTATTGCATAAATTTGCTTATCTATGAGGTGTCATTTTTATCGAGTTAGATGTGCATGGATTGTGAACCGTTGGATTCAATCATGTATGGTGTATGCTTGTAGAGTGGTGTACGTACAGATAATAGGTACATACAGACTGGTAAATGGAGATGTTACATATATTTTTTTCTGTCCAAGTTGAAATGCTATATAGTATATAGAAATGTTGTTGTTCGGAATGGAAAAGGAGCAAAAATGAACGCGCCTAGTTATGTGAGGTTTTTATCACTTAATTGCGACAAGATCATTGTTTTTGTCGTTTCAGAACTCCATGCAGTTAAGGGCTTTCAAGGTTTTTTTTCTTTGATTTTATCTCTAACTATACGTGTACATACGCTATGTTATTTTTTCAACCCATTGTGCTTGTGTATCACTAAAGTTATACTCGACATTATAAAAGGTCATGAAATCTCATTTGTACAAGCTTTGTGCGTTGCGTGGAGAAAACAACGGTTATGACGTGCAAATATGATAATATGGTGGTTGAGCATAAACAGGAGTAAGTAAGTGAGAAAATGTATGTGCTATGGACTGATTATGCTAGAGGGGGAGAATAGTTTCCAATGATTTTTTACATCTACACATCAAGTTATTGAGAAGAACTTGAAATTAACAACTTGTCTCCGCATAAAATTTGTGGGGACGAATTTGGTTTTTAGTAGTTTGCATTTTGCACATTCATCCGTCTGTTGCGGTACTTGCCAGGATTCGCGCAGGTTCACATAAACTTGGGGTTATTATTCATGCATGAAATGCTTACTGCCACTGCATTTGCATTCACACAATTATTCATCATTTGACTCATCGTCGTCATTCATATTGTAGCAGGCATTTTAAACTTCATCAATAGATACATATAACCAACAAGTCAAACTACAACTTGTAAATGCGAATTTAGAAAAAAAATACTTGACAAAACATGGTTGTCATTTTGGATGTGTGTTGAATGCAAGTTGTAGCCAGCTTTAGAGTTGTGCACAATAATTATTCTCATCCGTCACACATATTCATAAAATAGTGGAGATATATTACTAAAAGTCTCAAGGTTTTGAATCATTGTAAAGGATGCTTACCTTCCTTAGTAATAGCTATACACTATTATACCTTAAGATCCATGTTTTGCCCAGTCCTGACCGTCATCTTCCACTTACATTTTTCATACCTCGCTCTTATAATGTTTTCATTGTGCCACTTTTCCCTGACAAACATATTCTCATGATCAGAAATGAGATAAAGAAGTGCTAAGTATGTGTGCATACTATTAGTATGTAATATCCTTGTACATTTATTTGACCACTTTTACAGTGGCGAGTAAGTTCAAGTTGAGAGGGTTTAACACTCTGTAATGCTTAAAAAGTTGTTGGCATTCGCAAGTCAAGTCATTATTTGCAAACTATTTTATGAAACGAAATTATATTGTTTTTATTATCATTACCTCTGAACAGCATGAAGACATGTGTGACCAGTGATTCAGTGTTAATAAAGTGAATCTTTTTTCTCCCCACAGACGTGTGTAGTTGTATACACAGTCCAATACAATGCACTTTCGTGACCCCTAAAGTTTAATCATAAGCATTTGCAGCTTCACCACTTCAATTCGATGTATTCAGATTGAATGAACGTCAAACCTCTTGAAATTAATCCTCGGACATTTGGAACTCTTCGCTTTACACACAGACACATCCTGTTATGTAATTTATATATTCATTCTTTAAAACATATCTCTACATATCTAACCACAGAGCTCGCATCTCAAAACTTATACATTATAAGTGATACCTCTCAATTATCTCTGAACAATGGTTGCAAATTATATCGTATTTGAAACCAAGTGAGAATAGTATTTTTTATGCTTCAAGTACGCACAACAAGATCTTTATAGGGAGAATACCAGTATGATTAAGCTCGGGTCAGGGTGCTTATGATTATACATATATGATGATCCCAATATGTGCCATTCTAATTCTAGATTGAAGCTTAAATAATATTTATACAAGTTCAGCATCCTATACATAGGAGATTGGAACCTACTATCTCACAAATGGTTTCTGCCGACTTGAACAAACTAAAAGCAAAATTTGCGAACTCCGCATGATGCTATTGTGTGGAAATGTTCACTATGTAACCATTGTGACTTCATGTACTAGACATTAATATTACATTCTTGCTCGAAAGGTCCTTTCTGCTCTGCATTGAGAGCTACTAAGTGAGTTATGGCCTAAGTGAGTGATTATAGAGGAACTTAATAAAGCTTCATGTTCAATTATGTGCGTGTATACTTATATACACTTAAAAAATCCCCTTGATTTTACAGTCTGGTGACTTGCTGATTGAACTAAATTAGAAAAGATCTGATTTTAATGCTAAGGTCAGTGCACAAGTACAGCACGTATTTAAAGCGTGCAACAATCATTATGACTTTTTCCAACCACTTTTTCAAGAACAATCAAGGAGAAAACTGACAACACCTGCTATTCATTTTCACATAGAATTATATTATTTGCTACTACTACATAAACGCTGATGAAGCCTTCCCTTTTAACGCAGACAAAGTACAGTCGCCCACCTCTCATTTATAAACGTGAGATAATAATAATAATTATTATTATAGTATCTATGTGCAACCTCAAGTCTCGAGGTTTCACGTAATTCCGACTTATGTAGCCAACATTTTAGCATATTAAATTTTTATTTATTATTTAATTCATGCTCTCAACTCATTCTGCAATCCTCGCAGTCTCCAGCATTTCAAGTGTGTAAAATGCATTGTTCATTGATTTCATTATCAAGCACATGTATACATATGCTAAAAATTACTCCCTAATCATTGTAAAGTTAACTCTTTAAAAGTTTTTCGCACTTTTTCGCAATTTGTATTTTGCATGCATTCTTTTTATTTATTATGATAATGGGTGGTGACATTTTTTTTTAACTTGCTTATACTAAAGGCCCACATAGAAAAGTATAAGTAATTCACCATATTTTTTCAGTTTAAAATTTTTATTGTATCTATTTTTCACAAGCTTTTATATGAGCAACTATAGATAAAAATGAATTAAAATCCAGTGTGGAAATATATAATGTATTTGATGGTGTGAGTGTGAAAATGTTTTTAGACATGATAATTGAAGGAGTTTACATTAGCGTGCAGTTAAGACAGCCCATAAATATTGCGGCTGCTGCACAAAAACGCAATACATATAGTTTCCATTCCACACATAAACAAATGTGCGTCCTGATACAAGCTTTTTGTCAGCCTTGATAATGAAGCACCTGCTAATATGAACCCGTCAATTTGAGTAAAATTGAGACTGCACTTTGAAAAGGAAAAGAACTAATTTCTTTAAATGTCATGAGAACCTTCAAATGTAAACTTGTACAAAAACAACTCTCCGTTATGCTCCGTTGGTATCCACTTTTATGAACTACTCGTTGAGAAAAGGTCGTGGAGTAGCTCAAATGAAACTGTTCTTGACAATGTGGTCGATTGGGTCGAAAAGCGCACTTCCAACTGCTGTTCATTATAAACAAAGTTAAATGGCCGCGTATATGCTGATGCGTAATCGCTACTACTACTGCTACCACTGCTCTGGAATAGGAGTTGTAGTAAAATCGAGTACATTTAAGTTACATGCTAGACACAAAAGCATAATCTTTTCGTAGTTTCAATGAAATTCATGCCTTCTATACCACACTATTTTACCCATACCACAAACACAAAGCTTCAAATGTTCACAAAATAATTGACTGGACTTCCTTTGTTCTCTCTGAAACTTAAATTTACTTTTAACACCATACAAAGTCTGTGAGGTTTAGCACCTTTGATGGAAGTGTAAAAATCCAAATTGACTTTAAAGATTGTCGGTAGTAAAACCAGAAGAGCGGGTTACGATATGCTGCGCGTATGTAATTGGTTCCTAGATGTAGACATCCCCGATTCCGCGAATGTTGCACTTGGGTAATTTAATGTTGAGTGAGAATATCTTCTGGGTTAAAGTAATTTTAGTGTCCAATTACCTCGATATATATTGTTGAACTTTCCCTTATAGTGCGTTTGCTAATTATTTTAGTTGTGTAAGCATTTATATTTGTGAAATTAATGATTAGCTACTTTGCGTTCTTGTGAAAAAGAACTTGCTCAATCGCTGGATTTAATTTTTTGCTAAATAAGAGGAACTTCCAGGCTATTGAAAAGCCATGGGTTCCAATTAGTTGGAAGTTTACTACTTGAGAGAGGAGACAAGCCGTAAACAAAATATGTAGATGTATGCAGATATGATTGTGCCGGTGCAGGCTGCATACTTTTTAAAACTTTCGAATGAGCCGAGTTCGAGTTCCAAAGAAGGTCCTTGTACATAGTTGGATTTATTGATAGCAACTTTTCTGATAGTGCAGTTGGGTTGACGTGTCATACCACAAGTTCTATGAATAACATTCATTACAACTTCTGCTCCTAATGTTCTGGAATTTGTACTATTTAATCATTTGAGCCGTCTCTTACATGCCTATGTAAATACGTCCCTTTGAATATATATGTTGAAGTATCTTTTCAAACTTACATCTTCCCAAAGTTGTAATTACTTATAAAAGTTCTTCAAAGTTCAATTTACGAAGGTTCCACTAATAAGTGGATTCATAAGGCGTAACTGGCGGAGAAAATTTAGTAGTAGTTCTCTGGAAAGTGCTACTTACTTTGCAAATGGTTGGAATTGATAAAACCTATAACAGGAAAAGATATGAGATACGTTTGAGTTCCATGCAAAAAATACAACTTCCCATGTACTTTTGAAACTTGGTGAAAAAGTATTTTGGTTTGGTAAAGGGAAGGAGTAATTTTGCGGGAATTCATTAAGAATGACAATCTTTTTTGCAGAAAAAGTAAATCGTGCGGTCCGGATGGAAAGGAAGGGGAAATTAAGGTTAGGATTACGTGTGTGTGTGTATGTGTGTACGTTTATAGGGATGAAAGAATGAAGAAAAAACTATTGCAGAATGCATTTTCCATGGGGCTAAAAAATATTAGGTATGAACAGCCGTGAAGGAAGAAGAGATTTGTAGGAAACTTTTCCAAACTCGTAAAGTTTTGCTTGTAGGTCTGTTGGATCTTTTAGGTATACTTGAAGTATTTTCAACATTTAGATTTTATCGAGCGCATGCACACGCTTTTTCAAAACTTGGGAGAGAGAGAGAAGAGGAGAAATGTATATGTTCCTTTAAATATTTACAATGTGGGAGCGCGGAAGGGAAGAGAGAGAGAGAGGGAAAAAGTTGTGGCTATGTATATGGAGCACGATGTTCATCCAGATGAAGCCAACGCATATAATACAGGTTGAGCACGACATACTGTATAAATGTGTGAATTCGTATTGTCGTAGGCCTCTGCAGACAAACTTTGAACTACAAAAGGAGTTTTTTACTGGTGCATGCGGACGAACTGTGTGTTTGTGAAATGTGAACCCAAATTACGTCCCCACCTTAAGTACCGTACTCGCACACTCTTTTATCACTATCGAGTATCTAGGAAAAAGTCCTGCCTTGAGTAACGCATTTATGCAATGTATTGGCTGTAGTCTTTGTGTATGTAGATAAGTTACAAGTGTTTCTTGTTTATATGAGACAACAAGCAAGCCCTCTCGCTCGACTTTCCAGTTATTATCTAACTTTACTTTCCACAGTTTCATTACCGGCCTGTACATAAATGCGACAGGCATACATATTTTAGTATACTTGTACCTCCAAACCCCTTTCCGCATAAAAGGTCTGGCTCTCTCCGTATATATACGGTGACGGAGCTTTATTATTTGCTGGGCATATAAATTCCCTGCCCATAGAGTTTTAGTCTCTATTCATACATAGTGCACATATTATACTCTGTGTACATATATGGGTACTATAATATAACTATACCAGTGTATACTTAAACTATACTCAAGGGGAATATATTACATTAGGAATAGTTATGCGATCTTCGGTACAATTTATGCTTAACAGCCATTTACATAGCCATTTGCGTATATATAAGGATATGTAAATATGTACTTTATTAGAAATTACAGGCTAGTAAAAGGTGCGGGCGGTTATACACTCCATTACAATTGGGCATCGAAAGGAGCGTAGTAAGTAGGTATGCATACTATAGACATGTACTCAAGTTGTGGCAGTCTTGCACAACCATTACAAATAAACAAATGCGTGTACCATTCTTTGAAAGGAAGCTAGAGCTTGCATAAGCCAGCCCAACACATTTCCCCTTTTTCCCAGACTGCATTTGTAAGTGGTATTCATTTTCTCCCTCCTTACGTACATCCTTAGTAACATTAGTGTGTTAGACAATATCTACAGCATTCTGCATTAAAACCTTTAGGGGTCATCGGAACTGTACTTGCCTCTCTTTTTCACAGCTGTGGAGGCAATGTATGTACGTATTTTATATGTAAGCCCAGTAAAATTGATGTATCATATGGCACTGGGAAGTTATTGCGTGTACTCGAGTAATACTATCAGAATCATAGGATCTTTGTAGTCTTACTTAAATGGTTGAGGGTCTTTTCTCAACAATGGAAAGAGGGCCATCTATTTTCTGCTACATATGAAGTCATCTCAAGCTGAAAACTATGTGTGTATGGGAGTCGGGAAAATAATTGAACTACATAACTCCACGTATAGAAAAGATAGGAAGAAGCACGTTCCACATATGTAGCTTTTTCCTTTCCCCAATGAAACCATGTATAAAAAGTTCCTTGTAAGCTTGTATAAAGCTATAGTATATTGTGAGCTTGTGTAGACCTTTCTTCTATGAGGGTAGAGAAACTTCCGTGTGTGCATGTAAGTAGTATGTGTGAGAACTATCAACTGACGATAAGCTCTGTACTTTCGTGTGTACAAGTTCAATGTATCTTCCGTATCTCACACTTCTTGTCTGCACATTTCTTCCTTAGAGGGTTACATTTTCTGTTTTTCTACACTTTATTCCCACAGCCTACTCAATCTTGATGAATGCATGAGGGTCTCTGGTGTTTCCTTACATAAGAATAACTTTCCTATTATTTTATATACTTACGTATGCGTGGGCAGGAAAAATACTTGTTAAAACAAAGTTTCACTGGAAACAAATGGAGCAATATGGAACGTAATATCCGTTAAATAATAAGGCTTTTTCCTCTTTTTCTCACAGCTGTTTTTCCTAGTATCTACCAGCCAAGGGAGTTTTAGAAACATTGGAAATTGCATTGCAATATTTTTAGCCTTTGTTTTTGTGCATTTCCAAAGCAGGAGGAAAACTAAGTTTGCGCTTGTTAATTTTTGTACATTGTACGAGTAACCTGGTATCTTTAAGGATTCCATTTTATGTCCCAAATCTTTTCAAAAGTCATGACACTTTCCAATTTATTTATTTCCTCTGTATTAATGTGTCAACGTTTTGTTGTATGTCAAAGTTCTATTTTTTCTTTAAGTTGCGGGGTATGTATGGCTTCTTAAAATTAATTTTTTTGTGTACACAAAACAACTCTGAATTTTTCCGTTTGTAGAACGTACACAGAATTTGTTCACTGCATGTTTATATGCGTAGTTATATCAATTGCAGTTGTAAACAAATTATAAGAATGACGAATCACGAGCAAACGTTTTCCCATTATTTATCAAGTAGGTAGTTTAACATTAGAACATAAACGTGTGTTAAGTGTTAGGAAGGTATACGGAAAGATTTCACGGTTCAAACGATATTTTTCTAGTGGTATTTGATTTTCTGGATAGGAAAAAGCAAAGGGCTGAATGGGAAAACGTTGAGAGTAATTAGCAGGTGTACCTTAGTAATAACAGACCCGAGCTCAATGTTTTCTTCAAGCCAACATGTGTCGGATGATGAATATTCAATATAATATGATGGAAGAAAGCTGAACTGAACCTCACCTGAGAGTTAACAAGTTTAGGTATACTTCATATAATCTCGTAAATAATTTCCTCATGTTAACGATAATTGACATTCCCTGCTTCACTGATGGCCGATTAGAATCAATTACCCGGGTAAAAGTCTTTTGCAACTCCCCTAGTAATATCCTGTGGGAAAAGGATAGTGTCATTGGATTCCATCATTTAGTGTTTCCATTTCCTACTTGAGAAGATTTTAATCATAAAAAGTTTTGAGCCGTCATATATACTTCAAGCTGTGTACACTCGTTACAGTGAAATCACGTGGATAAATAAAATGCAGGAAGATAAGTTGCTTATTTGTAAACCAAAGTTGATAAATTTTTTGAGAAATGACTTAAACTTGGGGATCCGTGCTGTGAAGCTTTTTTCTTTATTGTTACAGAGTTACAGGAACTTGATTTAGTATAAGAAGGTATATATATTTACATTTGTGCTATTTTCGTTGATGCTTTCAGAATACTAAATTGGACCCTGTCACAATTTGAAATGAGGGTGACTTAGAAATATACTTATAGAAAGGCTCAGTGAGTATATAATAGCCTGCATACAATTATGACGTTTAAAAGAGAGGTACTTGGTACACCGGCCTAATGTACGTATATTAGGCGTGGCTTAAGGATACAAGAGTTGTATCTAGTTAGAACCGAGAATTTACACACTACAGGAATATTTTTAAACTTTGGGGAACAACAATAAGTATGTAAGTTTTAATTTGGAGTCAAGAAGGAAAATGGAGTGAATGTGTCTGCATGCATGAGAAATGTGTGTATGGAAGTTCCTCAGACTGAGTCACCGTGTATAAATATACAACGTATTGATGTAACAATGTTGAGAATATTATATTCAGTATAAGTTGTATGTAGTTTCTTTTATGTGGAAGGACTTACTTTAAACTTTTAGACAAGCTTATAACTATGCAATAGAAACTTTCTATTGTGTGTAAAAGCATCACACTCTTATGCATAAAAATGTAGTGGCAGAGGTACTTGCTATATTGTAAAGTAGCTATAGCTGTGTTGGTTACTTTATATATTGGATCTTGCTGGATTGAGGATTGCCATGGCTATCTTTTACCAGTTACCCCCCTCTCTCTCTCTCTCTTTCTCTCTCTCACTCGCTCTCTTGTCGCTTTGTTGAGTGCCTTATATGATAATATTGCTGTATCTTTAGTACTATAGCAAGTCTAGAGAAAGATATAATGGTGAACATATCCAAATGCAATGTTTAAACGTAAAATTACATACTTGGCCCTGAGTCCGCCTGTACTTTACCCAAGTTGAGTTGAAGTAGTCGTACAAGTTTTTTTTCTTTCTCCCTCGTTCTCTTCGCTCTCTCTCTCTCTCCTACACTCCTACCATCGTTTTTGCTCTCTGCAGTGAAGTCCATGTTATATGTAAGTGGATATACGAGAGTAAAAGCATGTAAGTAAAGTGTGTTTAAAATCAAATATAAGTCATCAGAGAATTACTTTCGTACATGTACCCTGCTCTCCTTCTCCTTCCTCTGCCTCACTATTTACAGTATAATCCTGCCTCCCTAAAATGTGAGCTGCACTGATGTATCTTTTGGAAAAGGTTCTACAACATACACCCTCAACACACTTCCAATAGTTTAATAGCTACATATCATTATTGTAAACACCCTTTTCCATGCATGAGAGTATAGCTTGATTTTATATGTATGGGAACATCAAAAGCAAACCTGTTTCCCCCTTTTCTCTCTTGGTTTCTGTATTTTCTATTCCCTTTGTATTTTACACGGGGTGGGTAGATAGTTTTGTTGTATGTGTATGTAGTGCACGTATACAGAGATATTTCTAGCATTTAAATATGAGAGAATAAGCCGAAAATGGCCTTCTTCTCCTCCATCGAACTTACTTCGATTCTTTCGTTGACAGTCCCAGTAGAAGAGGGTTGTTGTTTGTGGTTTATGCCATATCAACTTTAATTTACTTCTTGCCAAAAGTTTCTCTCACAACTTTTTTTCCCGAATCACAGGGTTATACTTGACTTGACAGCCACCACTAAAAGAAGAATATGTCAGCTAGGAAGGATTTCCCCTTGTACCCGTAATTAATGCTAACAACAAGTCCCATTCGTATCAACTTGAGGTAATCCTCATTTATAAAACATTCTCAAACTTTGTGGTTACTCTTTAAATCCACTTGCTTTCTGCACACCTTACCAACAATATATATTTTCCTCCTTCTACTACGTTCTTCCCAAAGTATATAAATTCATTACCACACCTATAGTAATACCATGTGTTTATATATGGTGTGGAGATACGGTCATTAAAATTGCGTGCATACGGGGCGAGCGGCCAGCTTTAATACCATTATGTACATACATGGAGCTTGAGAGTGAGCCATATGATTATGTAGATTCCCTCTCAGAGAATTTTGATCTTGGACGAGGACATAATGAATATGTAGGCAAATTAGGAGTGAAGTTGCACGCTAATCGTATTCCGATTCCAAGAAGGAGGCTGTTCACAATCGAGGCTAAGGTTACAACATTGCCGTAAAAGTCTTGATCAGTTGTGTAAATAAAATCGCTTTAAAGTTATTTGTCCATAAAAACTACCATTTTAGATAGGGATATATCCCTAGTCTTTAAATAGCTCGTTTTATAGAAGCATTGATAGGGGTGCCTATTCTATGAAAATGATGTTCAAACTTGAGCCATGAATTAACACGTTGGAGACAGAAGAAAGATAACTAAAACTCAATGTATACAGTTAAATCCTCTTTAAAAAAAATAAGTGAGAGAGAGAGAGAGAGAGAGAGAGAGAGAGAGATCACGAAACATAAGATGCTAAACGATGAGGATATACAAACATATATGTTATACATAAGGATTCTCTTTCAATGCTAAAGATTGGATTTCTTGAGATTTCCCTACTTCTATCATTTGTCAGCTGTGAAAAAACATGAAGCCATTTGTCACAGTTGTAATCCATGTTATACATTATATATAGAGATACGTAGGATAGAAGATCGTGTCACATTTAACTCCAACCAAAGTTTTCCTCTGTGGTGTGATGCTAACGAAGTATCTAATACTAAAAGTGTATTGTAAACTAGGTAAATGACTTATACGCAGACGGTTCAATGTTTGCTTATCACCAGACGTTCTCCACCCCTTGCCAATTTTTCAATGTATTTACGGTCAGTTGCGTCTTAATGTGTGCGAAGTGAAAGTAAAGAGGATTTTTCACACATTGGAAAATATAATCTTCACCAAGGTAAAATATTTCAGGATATTTTTATTCAATGTCACACACAGAACCTTTCAAATGCTCTTGAACCAACAATCTGATGTATTACATAGTTAACTCTCACGCTTCATTTGTTTAGTATTGCAAGTGTATAGTTAGTTACTTCTGCATCAGCAAAAAAAATACATACTTAGACCACGTACATAAACACGAAAAAAGCTTACATTTAAAATCATATTTTATACTCACTCAAGAAAATATCATCACATTCTACATATTACCAAATAATTATTACTAAAACTTGTGCATGTTTTGTTGCATTATTATCCAAACAGTTCAATCCGCTGTGTAAATAATTGATTCAGCTATGTAAGCAAATAAATGTAGATAAATAATTTACTTTTAAATATTTCACTTGAAAGCTATAAAAATGAATTTTTAAAGAACCATCCGGTTCCCGGATAATTTTAAATGAAGGAAATTTTGATTTTATTGCCTCTTTGGTCTACAGGCCTCTTTTAGCCCAAGAGGTTATGCAGTCTAAAATGCATTTTTATATGTTGCATATGGGGTTTAGGTAGAGTTATGTACGGGGAAATTGGTTGTACGTCTGAAAAGAATGACTTCATGTTTTAGCTTTACAAATGGATGTATCAGGAGAGCAGCCATGCATGTGTGTATTTCCTTCATGGAATATTCTGTAATTCTGTTACATTCCACTAAGCATTGATGGGGACGTTATCTGTATCTATCAACTTCATCTGCAGAGTGTGTTATGAACGCTTCTGATTTATAAATAGGGATATGGTAAATAAGAGTGTCTATTCAAGTACGTATATCAAGGGAATGATAATATTATCACGAAAATAGCATCTATTCACCTATAACTCCTGACAATCCCCATCCTTATGTATGGCTTTTGTGGCACTACCCACGAAGCAAATGACTTTTGATGGTTATGGTTACGGAATTATGCAAACCCTCGTGTATAATTCTCACATCGCATGCATTTTTGGTTCTAGCCTTGTTGTATACATATATGCATTCTATAATAATAACTCATTGCATGAAATACAAATATTAGTAGCAGGGTTCTCCTACTGCATGTCACATTCATCCATAAAAATATTCTGATAAAAAAAACTAGGAATCCTGTTCGTATAGGAAATATGAAGGATCCACTGCATGAACCGTGTAGCATGCATCGAATGCATGAATGTACTGCAACTAAAACCCTCATGTAATCACCTGCGACGTGCATATATATTATTCTATAGGTTTCATTCTCGATAAAATACTGTCATTTTCAACGTACCCTAGCCATGATAACTATAAAAAGTTATTAAGTGAATATGGTCGGAGAGGGAACGGTAAGAGGTAAAAGACTACAAGTGCATGGTTGTAACCCACATCGCTGTAAATATATGCTCTTCCTTCATCACTCAACTCATATGCATTAGAATATTTGTAATCTAGACCGTAGACAAAACTCAACTTAGGTTTCAACCTGATGCGTGATCCATTTGTTAGGCTAGAATCACATTACAGTTATCAAGTGAGTCGAGAAGTTCTTCATGTCTCTTTTGCATCACAAAAACTTTACTATATGAGTTATGCATGTTTGAGTGGAACTTAAATATTTTCCTCATATTTACAATGCAATGCTTGTCTATGCCCATTTATTTGTTCACATATGCAAAACATGGGCAAGCCGAAAATAATATTTATGAAACTGAATATTAAAATGTGGAAAAGCATCGGCTCAACTCAGACATATAATTTAATTAATTTAATAAATACAAGTAAATTATCATTGCCATGGAAGGGGGGATACGAATAACTGAATTAAATTCGTTTTTGTAGAGTCAAGAAGAGACCTGTCAAAGTTAAATATGGCCCTGTTTGTCTACCTCAACATGTTCATTCACAATGGCAGATGGCTACAACGAACGACAGGAAGAAAGTCAAAACAAGGGAGGGAGAGAATGAGTGCTTAGAAAGGAGCTTATCATCAAGTGTGTGAAGAAGTTAGCCAAACTTGGGAAAAGAACATGGATTCACCCTATGGGAATAATAAAGTAAAGGGAAATAAAATTCATGGAGTCAAATTGAGTGAAAGAGAAAAGTGTAAGTCTTGTCTAATATAATTGCTGTTGACATAGAACTGTATTACATTAATTGCTAGATAAACTTTTGTCTATACTAAGTAGAGCCAATGCTCTGAAATACGATTACAGCATTCACATTTCAAATGTTGCCTGGGAGTAAGTAAGTCGATAAAATGCTTTTGAATCTCTCTCAGTAGGTTTCCTCTCTCGTTCTTTCTCTCACTCTCTCACTCACTCACTCCCTCCCTCCCTTCCTCTTGCTCCACAACACGAGAATATATGTAGCTTTTCCTGTTCAGTTTTTGGCAAGTATGGAGTTGGAGCATCCTGAATACGAAATGGGTTTTCCTGAAACTGAAACAAGTAGTAATTGGAAAAGAAGTGTGCTTGTAAAAGGAGGAGGATTGTGAGAAGAATAGAAACAGAAGGAGAATCAGATAATATGTAAAACTGGATTTCCAGAGAATCATAGCACATACAGGAACTGTACATTCATAGTCTTTTCCTCCTTCCATTTCCAAAGAACTTTAGTATACAAGATATTCATCCTCCCCTCCCTTCCTCAAAATGTCTAAATACTACTTTGTATAAGGAGGGATGAAATATGCAATAACTATTATTCTATTCTAAGTGTTCAGAGCGTTGAGAGATTCGGAATACACAAGAGCTGTAGAGAGAGAGAGAGAGACAAGAAAGAGAGAAAGACTGTCATCATCATCCTCTTTTGAGAAACAACATTCTAAGTGGGGAAGATTATATGTATAACATATACATTATAGCTTTGTTGCATACTATGAACAGAAAATTACAATTTCACTCTGCAAACTTAATGTGAAGGGTTTGGACTGTATGGGATTGGTGTTATGTATAGATGTGTATTTGTGTATGGAATGGAAAATATGATTCCTTCTCTCTCTCTCGCTCTCGCATCTATGACTGGGAATCTGTATCCATGCTGTCATGTGAAGGCAAATGTATACATGGAAGTTGTTACCCATGCTGTTATAAAACACCACCACATCTATTACAACTACTGCACCATATCTAAAACTACTTATCGCTCCGTTGCGCTATAACTGTGGCACACACAGAGCATTTTGGAAAGAGAACTGAAATTCTACAGTGAGACTCACTCACTATGGCAAACTAATATGAAGGTACATACTCACCATAATAGCTGACTGCACCGGGTGTATTATAGATGCAGGCGAGAACATGGGTGTACATAAACGTTTATGTGTATATTTATGTACGTGTGTGCAGAGCAACGTGAAGGTTTTTTTAGGAGTTTACCCAAGATTTGGTATTATGGTAGATTTGTATGTGTGTATACATGGAAGGGAAAATACGTTGGACAAAATCATGTGTTGGCAATGGGGGAGCATATGAGTGTATGTACATAACCAAGATAAAGTTTTTGCCTCCCTTCATAAACATAGTTTTTCTAATCCATGTAGAAGAGCAACCTATGGTAGCCATAAAACCTTACTGTGATGTGTGTGTGTGTGTATATATATTTTCTCCAAATGCACATATTATCTCTCCTTCGTCTCTCTCTCTCTCTCTCTCTCTCTCGTTTTTCTTGTATGCGTATCTACCTAACCGTTTTCGAATAAAACTTCCCCACTCTATATACATGGTCGCATTTATAGTACCTTTATGTTAAAAGGCTCCTACACATCAATATATACAGTACTTTGGAGCAGAGCAATTCCAGGTCTTTTTTTACACAATATTTCTCAAAAGGTTATAAGGATGCACATTTTAGTATCTATGTCCTAAAACATGTAACGATACATACATGGATACATACATACAGGCGAGAGGTCTGTGCACAGTTGGTTATCTTTCTTGTTGGGATTCGAACGAAGTTTAGTATAAGAGCAGGGAGAAGTAGTTTGGTCGACCTTCGTAAACTGCCTGTACTCCCGGTCTCTGTTTTAGGCGGCCAACTGTACAAACCTGCTTGTTCGCCCCGTTCATCAGTATGTTTTGTGTTCCACCAAGAGAAGGAGGAGAGGAAGAAGAACATCGCTTTAGAGGTTCGAACAAACTCAAACTTCTCTCTCTCTCCTCTCTCTCTCTCTCTCTCTTGGTTTTGTCGACTCCCTTCATGAAAAAGTCAGCAGTACAAAAGTCAGTCGACTTTTTCAACAACTAAAGAACTTTATATTTTATATACTAACCCAACCACTACCTATGGTTACTATATCTTTAAAAGAAGAAACAAGAGGGGCTGATACAGACGTGGCTGAATAGCTTGTGGTATGGTAGTTGATATTATAGCTTAAATTACATATGGCTTTCTTGAGTCGTACGGAGAGTGAGGCTATGGCTACTACTTCTACTTCTTCTTCTTCCATGAATGCATTCCTTGCATTATGTATCTTTATGTGTGGCACTCACTCACTCAGTTTTTAGACTCTTCGGGAGTGTCGAGTATTATTAAATGTGTACATACGCATATAGAAAAAGCCTGTCCTCGCTGTTAAGAAGTTGGGACATTGAGAAATACCTATTTATCCTTCCTTGAAATATACAAACTGTAAAAATTGAACGCTCTTCAAGATAAAGTATACATAAATACGCAAGAAGGAAAAAATATATCTTCTTTCTGCGGTGCAATCCCAAAGTTACCTAGGAGGACTACTGTAGAAGGGTGCATTTATCGTAAGTATAATATGTGTGTATATTTACAGCATAGTATTGTAGTATGTATGTATATTTATATATATTTATAGGAAAGGAATATCAAAAGTGTAAGGAGGGAAGATGAGGAGGAAAGAAGTAATAAGTATCAAAGTCATATATTTTTCCACATGAGTGTTATGAACAGACGATTCCATACTACTGCTACTACTACTACTTATTACGTTATTAGAATTACAAGCCTGATTGTGGCTGCACGCACATCAAGCCAAGCTTATAGTCTTTGTTACTTTTATCACACTTGTACATAATAGTGGGTCAAAAAAGGATGAGGTACAATTACATGTATAACTCTCTCTCTTAAAATTGGACAGACTGCACATATGGAAGAGGTAAAGGAGAGTGGAGCAGAGGAGAGTTGAAGAATGCTAAGAGGCAGAGACTCAATAAGAATTATTATTATTACGTGCATAGACAGTTACATCTGAGAAGGATCTCTACTCTATGTATATATATATATATGATTTGTTCTATGTATCAAAAGTCCACTTCCATGAGTCAGCTTGATTTAACAATAAGGTATAATGCACGTAATAAGTCCTGACTATTGTGTAGGATTGGGTATACCACATATGGAAGATTTCATTACAAATATCTCATATCTACCTTTTGGCTACGCTCTTATATGTATTCTGCCAGACATCAAGAGAAGTTCTAAAACCCAGAGCAAGAGCAGCAGCATTCTCAACATCCCAGGTTTTTTCCCTGACTCTTTCAAGTCTTTTCCTTTCTTTGTCTGACTGACCAGATCAGAGAGAGAGAGAGAGAGAGGGAGAGAGACGCAGGAGAGAGAAACGAGCCAAAGAGAAGAGGTAAAGAAAAGAGAGATGGATTGAAGCAACTCAAGGGAATGCAATAGGTAACCAAAAAAGTAAGAATGAGCACATTCGTAGCGGGGCAACAACTGCGTACCTACAGATTATATTTCAGACAGCATCGCTCTTCCAATTTCCATCCTCTTATCCTTCCTCCCGTATGTTGTAATCGTTATGGATCTCGAAAAAAAAATCTTTTACGTTCTTACTTGGTAAAGTCTTATTAATACAAGTACTTATTTGAATTATGATGGCTCTCTTTCTACCTCCCAAACGCTCTACTCTGGCGCTTCCAGTTGCTACAAGAGCTAACAATAAGTATCTCTACACAAATGCAAGGTTAAATAAAAACAGTTGCGCCATTTCTGGGACTTATGCAGCTTTTTTACACTTGTGTCACTGAATAATATTTTTCCTATTATTTTGATGATGAGATACAATGTAGTTTTTTTGTATGCAGAGTACTATAGTAAATGCTTACTCTATAGTTAAACCACGTGTGTAATACTGTCACTGTTTGGTAGCTGTGACTCTACAAACATGTGCATACAAGTACACATGTTTGTAGGACAAATCATTTGTTCTGACGTACCAAAAATGTACAAAACGAATAACTTGGAGCTTCAAACGATGGCTTTTTGAGGGATCTGTAACGGACTTGGAGCGTCAGGAGCCGAAGGAACACGCGAAGCAGTGGTTATGATTAGAATTAACTATTTTTAGAGTATTACAATAACCTTTGACTGTATCTTTGTCACCACCAAAGCATATTTCCACAACAACAAACTCTTCCTGGATTTAGATCTCCGATGTTGGTGTTTTGGCTGTCAATTTGCTTCTGTCTAAATTTGTCGCTTCATTAGCTATGGCAGTCCGTGGGTTTTCAAATCAATAATTTAATTTATTTTTGTAATATTAAAGTAAATATAGAAAACTGCAATAATAAATTATTAGTATAACATTGCGAGCAGTAAAGAGGGATTGGCGAAAGCTCATGCGTTATCACACGGCAAAATGCTATTTTTGCCCGGAAAAAGTTCGCCTCTTCGGCCTTCCACCTCTGCCACGCTTGCTTTGCTACATATTTACAAGAACTTGGTACATCAAATAATAAAACTAATACATCAGCTAATCTAAAACTTATGGAGGAGCTGCAACATTTGGAATGCATGTAAATGTGTTGGTACAAGCAATATTCTGTGACACAATGTGTTTGTTTGACATTGCGATTAAAATGCTCGATAACTATCGTGAGCAACCTGTAGTTTGCCTATGCAAGTCAAAGTATAATTACAGTGGTTGGAGAGTCCATTATCAAGAATTCAATGCATTTCGACGTGCATATTTGAGTATGTGCACCATAGAATTTTTATGGGCCCTTTATTATTGGAAGGAATGGTGAGTACACCCGGTTGTTCTAGGCCTATTATTTATCAATGAGTATAGTGTGTGCATATATAAAGTTCAAAGTACGTACAAAAGTATTCGCATATATGTATTTTGATAGGTAGGAAACGATGTATTAGATGATACTTATTTGCTGAGTGCATGCTCGAAAAGCTCCGGATGGTAACCCCAAATGCTTGTTACACTAACTTACAATTGGTGTTGGTAATGGCCTTTGGGATTTTAAATGCTTCTTTGGGCTTATAGTCATTAGCTTATGTGCATACATGAATGTGTATGTGTTAGGGATTACGTACAAACTATTTTCAAAGTTGAATATAGTCAAAGCATTAAAAACCACTCGGAAATACTTTATAGGCCGATGGCTCTCTTACGGGCCTCATCCGTCAGATTGTATAAGCAGCCCATGAAAAACTGAAGAAGAACATCAGGTAATTTTCAAGCCCATAGGTTAATGTCTGTTCAAATATAATTTACAGCATGTATGTACATACTATAAAAACATGAATTCATTTATTAGGTTTTCAAGTTGCGAGATAGACGGCTGGTGCATTAAAAAGTTGTATAGAAGTGTGGGAACTTTCCTGTTAGAGATTGCTATGTATACTGGCAGAGCTGTATACACATTCAAAACCGCAAGTAAAGCCAATATTTATTATGCGTCAGGGGTCTTTACTCAATTTAAATTATATTGTTACAGATTTGTCGAAAATAAAAAATCGCCTTGGCAGGAAATTTCCTACCAACTCCGACAACTACATACCTCGCTCCTGAGCTTTGTTTTGTGTATGTGGATGTAATTAAAAATGACTGAAGATTATAGGGATTTACGTATGGATACGTGATAATGCAAGGATTCCCATAGTATGCATATTTTTTCTATATTTTATGCATAAAATTCTATGCATATTAACTGAACCTGTGAATTTTTCCTATGCGGGCATAACATTTTATGTGTGGAATTCTTCTATGATTTTAATATGGTAAGAAGTTTAGTTTCTACTTAATTGATGAGAGATATGCTCCTGTTTGACGACTCCGAAGTTAAGCAAAAGAAGATCAAACTTTTGCACCAGTCTGATTTTAGGTTGTAAATAATATGCAAATATGGCCATAGCCAGTTGAACTGGTTTTCTCCTCAGTGATGTTCTTACGGATGAGTAATGATTATGCCGAAAATGCAACCAGAATTTTCAGCATGAATCATTCTTAATAGTTTCTAACCATTTAGCTTCTTTAGTATTCATTCATAATGTGTATATCTACCTTTACGGGATACATAGTTATACTATGCATGCAGAATTAGCGAGAGTGCGGATTCACTAAGATACAGTTTCAATGGATGAGGCTAAATCAAAAGTAGCAATGGAGTAAAATATTCCAAACCTCAGCCGGTTTTACTGGTACATTTGTATATTTGTACATTATGCACATATATCTATATATTTGTGCTAACGGCACAAATTTTTATAAAAATTCTTTCTGCTTGTAGAGAGCGTATATAAAATTATTTGGAAACGGTCGTGTCGCGTGTTGGGATCTATGGATGCTGTTGCTGCCTAATTCATGACGGTGGCTCACATGACTACGGAATTATATGGATGTTTTCTTGTTCTTATAATTTAAT
>JAQFXU010000436.1:0-54441 GCA_034693705.1 Spatulosminthurus flaviceps | reverse complement strand
TGAGAAAAAGGAAGGAAAAGATGATGAGAAAAAGGAAGGAAAAGATGATGAGAAAAAGGAAGGAAAAGATGATGAGAAAAAGGAAGGAAAAAATTATGAGAAAAATGAAGGAGAAGCTGATGTGGGGAAGGCAGGAAAAAAACCACCTTCTAAAGAAATCAAATCAGCCGAAGCCGGCACAGTTACCACAGAACAAACACAGACTCCAGAAGTAACCCCGGCTGCAGAAACAACTCCTCCTGGTGTGGACCAATCAACGGGTCAGATCAGCACGGACCAATCTAAATCCGCGGTTACCACCAATAAGAGACCAGGTGTAATAAAAACAGGAGATAATTCATCATATTACGGATATACATATTACGGTTACGTATTTTCCGATTACGATGACTTAAGCCAATCGGGAACCGGTAATCACGATAAGCCAACGCTAGTATCGAGACCAAAGGACGTTTGAAAGGAAAATAAGTCTACGTATGGCTCGCCTCAATACATACGTAATTTGTTGCTCCAACGTGGGTAATACAGCAACAGCAGCATATGTTTTACGAAATCGTATGAAGGCCGCATCGAAAACAAACGCTACATAATTTATTAAAAGCTTTTGCTCTGATTTTCAATTAATTTGCAATAACTGTAATACTTAATTCTTATCAACTTTTCCTACCACCACATTTCGTTAACCGCACTTTATATACTGTAATCAGCTCCTCTGCAATATAACTAATAAATTATTCACGAATTCCAACAACAGCATCTGTGCATCTGTATTGTTCTACATAAGTAATTTAGAAAATAGCTTCGTGCATAAAAACATACAGAATCCTTCATATTATTAAAATTTCTAATGTGATTCCGCAAAATAAATCCTTGAATGTTATCCGATATTATTTATTTACTGCAACTCAGAAAGCAAAATCAATCAAAACAATATTTCTTTCAATATTTATGTACTTGTCTATCGATCTACATCAATCATTCATCTACAGATAATTACTATTATTTTTATTTTAGCCTAATTTTAATTTAAGAGCGTTCCTCCATTTAATTCTCAAGTATTCGAAAGTATTTAATTCCACACATAAAGTATTTGGCATAACAAAATAGACTCAAGAGCTATTTGTAACAAAGGGTACATACACACTAGAATATTTTTAATTCTTCAACTTCCTTCAATATTTATTATTACTCTTCACCATAATTTAATTATCTCAATACTGAATGAATAGCTAAGATTTCAGGAATCCTGTCTTTTACTCATTTCCCCTAAAATATATACGTATATCGTCCGATTCTGAATTAATGCAGGCAGTCATGACATTTCCTACTATAGAATTACTTTAATCAACTCACCGGTAAAAATGCGTCAATTCCATATAGTTATCTGTCAACAACCAAACCGAGACCGAGACTGTTACAATGAAATGCTCTGTCATTTTCCTTTCTTTCATGGAGTACTGATAGCTACAAGGAAAATTCTGCTTGCTTTTAGTTTATTTCTCTCACAAATTTTTTATCATAAGCCCAAGTATACTCGAAAGTAAAAGACCTTTTTTCGCTCGTCCAAGACAAGTTTTTTAAAATATAATTTTCAGCAAGAAAGATATCATGGGCCCTTGTAGACTATTGCAGGGACATCGACTAACTGTAATTTTGACTCTGACAGCGATTTTTTTGCGAGCAACGAGAAGTTCCAAAGTGGATAGAACTCTGGAAGATAACGCGACTGGCGAACAAGTAGTGGACGCGGTCGTGGCTAAAATTGGGTCTTTATTTGGGAAAGACTATGAATTCCTTAAAAGATTGGCCTATGTGGATACGCGTTTTGGAAAACAGCCCATTTCGTCTTCTAATTTCAATGGCGGCATATGGTTCGTTAGCTTTGAAATGTTTAAATTAACAAAAGTCGAAGCTGATCCGGGCCTGAATAGTTTATATAGAAAAATTTTCAAAATGTTTGGAATCAAATGGAGAGAACAAATATCCTGGACTGACCTTCAAAAACCACTTTACTCAGCCCTGGCTCTCCACTTGTACCTTTACATCCAAGATCGCTCAACTTTACAGCAAGCCTTTCCACAAACAGTGGCAGATCAAGCCACCTATCGAACTCGGGTTCTAGCAAATGCCTATCAGAACGTAATCACACCGAGCGCCCACAACTTTCAAAATTTAGTGGAAAAATTCGAAAAATCAAAGAAAAGTTGCAATGCCAAAGTGGACCTCGTTGTGGTTTTAGATGGATCCGGAAGTGTGGGTCACGCAAATTTCGAAAAGTCCAAAGACTTTGTTGCAAATCTTTTCGCTACGTTTCCTCTCTCTACATCTCGACTTGGGTTTATTGTGTACGGTAATGTAGCAGACGTACAACTCCACTTGAATAGTGGGAAGACTGCCAGACAAATTGAAACCACTGTTCGGGGAACAGGGTACCCCAGCTCTTGGACCAATACAAATGCTGGAATTATAGCTGGCCTGAATTTGTTTCGAAACGCTCCACATCGACCCGGCGTCCCAAAAGAAATGGTTATCCTCACTGATGGAGAGTCCAATAAGGGTGGACTTAAGGGCAACGGCGGTGTACCGGATATTCAACAAGCGCGGCGAGAGGGTGTCACAACCTACGCCATTGGTATTGGGAGTAGTACAAAGCAATCTGAATTACTTGAAATTGCTCAACACAAGTCTGACAGAGTGTTTAGTATAAATAATTTCAATAATCTCCTGGAATTTTTTAAGAACCTACATACCCTAACTTGTGGAGAACCCCAGAGCCCATCGCTAGGACAAACTACCACTGATAAACTTGACAGCAATGACTTCCGACTGTATCAATTCAAGTGGGGCACTGCCACTCGAAGTTTTCGCATTACTTTGCAAATTGACAATGGAAAAATTGAAGCTTACTACGGTCCCAGTCAGTGGGTTAACCGAGCTTGGCATGACGGGAAGCTCAGAGCTGGAGAGAATATTGTGGAGCATCCAGATTTGTACAAGCAGGAGACGATAAACAGTAGGCAACGTCGTGAAGACTACGAACCTGAGTTTGTTTTTGACCCAGCAGATTATGCGACTGAAGTAGATAAATTCTACGATTCCCTTGACGAAAATGCTGGTGGTTCAAGTCGCAATGATCGTTATTTATTTATTTACATTTTTGGTGACGATTTGCACAATAATTACAAACTTCTTACTGAGGAGGTGGATATTCTTCCCACCACTACCACAACAACAACATGAACTACTACTACTATCCCTAGAACCACTACGACTACCGCGACTGCCACTACGCCTACAACAATGGCTACAACCACCACTCCGACAAAATCAACTACTGAAACAACTATGCCTTCAATGACAGCCTTAGAGCTATTGCAAACAACACCTGCTCCCACATTCTGATGGGATAACTTCCTACGGTCCATATCTCCAGAAGTTCTGGTAAGATGAATTTTGGAAAATGGAAAGTCTTGGAAGTACGTATAGATGAACACGAAAGACATGTTAGATTGAAGAATAAAAGTAAATCTGCAATCGCACGTCACATTGCTAAGAATCCCAGACATTCCATAGATTGGGAAAATGTTTCAACCGTTGCAAAAGAACCTAATTTCCTTTTGAGAAGAATAAAGGAAAGTTTGAAAATTCAGAAATCAAAAGAAAAACTAATGCACGTCGATAAAGGATTTTCGCTGCATAGTCAATGGTCACCATTGTTGATAAGATTTAAAATTATAATAATTATAAATATTTTAGAATATATATCACAATTTCAAAAAATTGTTATTTTAAGCCCGCTTCTACAACGAAATAATTTTATCCTCACTTGCATTTTAGCGCCCGTTTTGATGGTGGACAGTTTGCCACCGAAATCTCGCGATTAATAATTAATAAATAGCTTGTCCAAATACACTTTCCACGTGTAAACCAAAGAATGAATAACCATATTATTACATGTAAAGTTGAACAACGCACTAAGTTGTCCAGTATGCAGTAACTTTCATTTTATTTCGATAATAATTATTGTTCTTCAATGTTTGCTCTTTCGCCAACCCTCATTAGTGTTTCCAAAGGATTTAAAAATCCCGATAATTTTACAAAACCAATTAAATTTACGCTAATTTATATGTTTTGCTTCGTTTTATATCCCGTAATCAAGTAATTCAGACTAGGTCGCCCATTGTATTTGAATGCCATCCATTAGAAATCGTCAAATCTGCTTTATCTGAAACAAAGGTCGACAAAAATGGTAAAAAAAACAGCAGACTTGATTTTATTATTTATATTCCTATTACATATTTCCCAGCAAAACTGTGAAACACACATACATTCTCACGCGAAACGAATCAAAAAAACTTATTAAATTTTTATCTCTTACTCTATGAGCATGGCCTCCTATAGTTTCCCTAGGTACTCACAGATCCCTGGGCAACAGCTGCACCTCCCCGTGCACCAGATGCAACTGCAACTGACTCCTGTTGCACAGAGTTAGTGTCTGAAATAGAATATGAATATGGTAAAAATTAAAATACTTCATTCGCATTTAGCTCTAAATGCGTTCTTACGCTATTCTATAATTCTTAAATTGTCATTCATGTTAATCGAGTAATTAATTGTAATTAATGAATGAGCACTTACCTTTATCTGTTAATACACTGCCTTTGACACTTCCACTTCCAGATGAACTCACATGAGACAGCCCCAAGCTGGAAACTTCACGTTTTACTATTGAACCAACAGTATTTGTTTGTAATAAACATTTAAGTAAGCACACCTCCCATAAATACATTCACACATTAATATTTCAACGAATAACCACTGAGCTCCGAGATTTTCTTTACTCAGTATCATCCAGAAAGAATTACACGAACGGAATTTCCGAGAGAAAAATTCATCCAGTGTATTTCATCCAAAATAAAATATAATCAATAGTGAATCTAAGAATTTTCATCTAAAAGCAAATATAACCAATAGTAAGTCTAAGTATCTTCATCCAAAATATTTAACCCAACTACAACCTGCATGGGAATTTGCTCTCTCTCAGGATAAATTTGAATGTCCTTCAAATATCCGTAAAACTTTCAATTTTTGTATGGTTTTTGAGAATCTATGAAACTTTCGATAGGCAGATCTAAAAATTTGTACCAATATTGAAGAGTGCATTGCGACAAAGACTTGTGATAAATTGGTATTCTAATTCTTATTAACCCTGGACAACGCTTTTATTCAATGCATCTTAAGGTGAAAGATTTCTTGGTTGGATTTTATTAGTATAAATTATTTTAGGATGAATTCATATTAGGGGAAGACAAATATTTCTTGAATGAATCGGTTTTGACTTTTATTTTGCTAATTAAGAACATAGGAGGATAATAGATTTCTTGTATGCAATTTGCTTTGTCGTATTAATTTTTGGTTTAAAGACTATTATAGTATAGTTGTAATAATTGGATAAAAAGGATTTTAGATGAATATCCCTAGACCCCAACCTTAGAGTCTGGCCAAGATCCGTATGAATGTAAAGCTAATCGTATTAAGAAACATCCCTCATTTCTTGTTATTTACCTTTAGTCGCAACGGCCGATCCCGACGCCACTGCTGGGCCATTACCGGTTACAGCAATGGACTTCTGTTTTGCCTTCACAGGAGCTTCAACACGATAAACTGGGGCAACGGCTCCATCATCAGATGACCCGCCATTATTTACTGAAAAATAATTACTTATTATACTCGTGCATTGTCAACTTTTTTACTATGATTTTTAATATACTTAGCGTATATACATTTTTAGTTAACTCCCTATTTAATATTTAGATATAATATTACTTACCCGTAAACTTCGGACCAACAATAACGGCTCTCTTTTCTGAAAATAAAAATTAAGAAATGACAAATCTGAAGGTCAAACACTTCAAGTAAGCATTTTAGAATCCAGTATCATACAAGAATTTTTGCTATCAGCATTTTTAATATTGTTTGCGGAGTAATTTACCTCGTCCAGCAGTAGCTGATCCCTGTGAATTAGCAACACCGTTGAAACCAGCCTCAGCGTTTGACTTTTGGTTAGCGAAATTATTTCCTCGGCCTCCACCTATGCAGAAAAAATAGTAAATAAAATGCTGATTTCTGTAGCTCAATATAAGTAAGGACTTTGTTTTTTTTTTCGGGATCATACTGTTCAGCCCTGCAGCCGCATCTCCACTCGAGACGGCAACTCCATTTCCACCGGCCCTGGAATTTGAGATTTGATTCGCCACGTTATTTGGGCGGGGCCGG
Source organism: Spatulosminthurus flaviceps (assembly GCA_034693705.1). Classification (NCBI taxonomy): domain Eukaryota; kingdom Metazoa; phylum Arthropoda; class Collembola; order Symphypleona; family Sminthuridae; genus Spatulosminthurus; species Spatulosminthurus flaviceps. The sequence goes on along the minus strand of JAQFXU010000436.1, from coordinate 48,165 downwards.
GGCCGGGGTCGGCGTCTGCCCTCAAATCCTTTAATATAAAAATAATTAGCCTCAATATTTAGCAGTTGGGATTCACTTAGACAAAGTTATGACGATGTTGAAAAAACGAAATACAGTTAAATTAAAACGTGGATAAAATCTACTTCTCCTTTAAATAAAAACCTTACAAAATACCAGGACAAAACCAAAAACGACCGGAAAATATATCTACCTCGATCACGATAAGGAACAGCAGAGACCGCCACCAGGACGCAGAGAAGAACCACGAGAAACTTCATTTTTCTTCTTTTTTTCTACCGTAAATTTTTCTTTTCACAGCTGATGAGGACTCCTGAACCAAGAAGTTGGTTTCAATGTAATGTCAGTACTACTTTAAGCCATTTATATATGCCAGAATTTCAAGGTATCTTGGTTGGCAAAGTTGATTTTAACGACCGATTCAATTCCTAGGATACACGGATGATTACCAGTAGTCACGACATAGTCTAGAATTCAATGTAAGTAAAGTCATTACAACTCATACTTAACTCATTCTAGTAACAAGAAAAAGGAAAAGATGGACATGATTTCTGCTTTGGTAATTCCCGGTGCTGCTTTCCTATCAATAAAGTCATTAAGAATATGAACTTGAGCTATGATAAAGGATGATTTCTGCACGAGGCTGGAATTATCCACACCACGAATCAGTATGTTGAAATAAGAGGTGGAAAAAAATTCGGATCCAGAAAATAACATTGATTTTTATTGCCGTTACGACCCACTACTCATAATTTTAGTACCAATAATCATTACAATTAACTATTTCTAAATATATGATTACTTGATTACACAATAAATGATAGTAATAAATATATGGCTAATAAGTAGACACACATTGAGAAATACACAATTAAGCTGAGGTTGACAATGAGTTAAAGGATTATTCTATATGTATTTTATAGGTAATATCTAGTCATATACAGAGTATTTAAACTTTTACAAAGCAAAAGTGTGATGATAATAATAATTAACACTGTCACTGTCATTCTTATGTATAGAGCAAACATTTTAAGTCATTTTGCCGTGGATGGAGAGGTAAAGTATAAGGCACATTTTAGATGTATCCGTGATGACTGGCGGGATTCCAGTTGTCAATGAAGGCACCTGGTGGGAAATACTGTTGGTATGAGTGATCACTCATGTAAAGTGGTCCATTGGGTGATGTATAGTCACTAGTGGACATTTGCCCACTGCTTGCATAATGAATAGGATTTGTGTAGTGCATGACTGGACTACTTCCAGCAGCTTCAGTTTTAAGGTCATGTGGACTTGACTGGGCAGCTGCAGCGGCTGCGGCAGCGGCCGCTGCCGCCGCTGCTACTACAGAAGGACTGTCTTGACCGAAGGCTCCACTTGAATGGAGACTGGTGGGCACGGCTAAATTATTGGCATAACTAGGATGATGGTGGTGATGATGATGGTGATGTCCCGCAGAATGATGATGGCCTCGGACATAGTCCCAGTCTTGAAGTCCAAGGCTAGTAGTCTCTTGTTGGCATGAACTGGCAGAAGGCACTGTGGTCTTGCTTCGTTTCTTTGAAGGAATACTCACCGTTGGCTTCTCAAGAGCTTTGGGTGTTGGTGGTGTGGGGGATGGTGAGCATTCTTCCAAGTCTGGCGTTTTCACAGATCTGCACCAACCAAAAAAATACAAATCAATGAAAATAATCTATTTGACATATGCTATACTACTGAATTTTTTTCTCTCACTAAAACATTTTAAAGTTATCCCTACAGCTCCGTTTTATTTTAACGTGTCAAAAACTGCAAGTAATGTGTGAAAGCCCGGGTGTGACTATATATCCAAGCTTTTATGCACGTCGCACTGTAATAATCCAACATGGTTTAACTTGACGGAGCAACACAACAATTTGAAAAATATGTCTCGATCCATGTTTATTATTGTTAAATGGTGTGGCCGAAAAATACTCTCGTCCCAAATATGGCTCTTGTTATGGTAGCAAGGATAAGGATATGCGGATGTTGATGATTATTCTTCGAATGGCAATGGAAATAAAATATGCACATACATAAGCATGTATATACCTACAGCATGAAGATAATATAGATGAGACAATTCTTACCTAAAGACAACAGAAGAGTTGCTTGATTTGTCCACATGACACCGTTGTTTTCGTCTTCGGGGCTGATACTTATAGTCCGGGTGTTGTCTCTTATGCTCTGATCGAAGTCTCTCAGCTTCCAAAATAAACGGTCTTTTCTCCTCTTCCGTGAGTAATCTATACAGAATAGAAGGAAAATCAAACATTCAATCCATTGATATCACACAATTCAAATCACAACTTATGCCTAGATTGTACTGTAAACCTCTTCACAACCCTTGCCATTCGTTTACTTAGTGGGAAGTGAGACTTTCTATTCTTCTTTTTTTTTTATTGTGAGCAGTCCATGCATACGTCAATCATTTCCCTTTCATGTGAATATCTCTTTCAATATATGTCACATTTACCGGTCTTTTCATGCTAAAATATGCATTTATTTCTATCCCAAAAAATAATATTATGCTCCCTCAAATGTGATAAAAATCGTGTAAAATGCTCCCTTCATTTTTTTTTACAAAAAAAATATAGATCATTTTCTGTAATATTCAGAATTTCTAAATATGAGGATAATAAAAGCGGACGGGAAATGATATAGGGAAAAAACATATGGTATTTTGTATATAATTCTGAAGGATTGTATTTCTAAGATGAGTTTGGAAACAAGACTGCTCTGTATATTTAATGAAGTAATTAATGATGAGATGGTTTATTGGCGTTGAAAATCGTGTGGATCCCGTTTTTTCCTATTCCTTCATGTATACATACGTATAGGATATTGAAAGAGAAGGATTTTGAGGATTTTGTGGACGTAGCTCCTACTGCTACTTCTACTACTACCCGGAGCTTGGTAAGAAGAAGAGGATAGTTATAGGAGGGAAAAATCATAAAGTGCTTCTGTTCAATGTTTTCTTACGGTTTTCCTGGTGCTCATCATTCAACACGTTCATTCGGCCAACTGTTTAGCCTCAAACTCACTCACATTATTCTGCTTAAATCATATTATGTTACTACCAATGTCATACATAACCAGTCTAATAGCCACATTTTCCCCACTATTTAACCCTAACGAGATCAAGTATCTATAGTTGAATGGTTCATCTCCCTTTACTCTATATATACTCAAGGAAAGTGTGTCTAATGTGAAGGTACATGTAGAGTTATATGTACACGGACGGGGTACGTACATACATAGATAAGGATTCCACACAAGCTAAATACATAGAGAGGAGAAGAATCTCACTAAAAAGTTTATTAGTAGGACTAGTTAGTTTTATGAGCTTTATGGCTCGTCCATGTTTAGATTGGGCTTTTATGTTGTCTCATGTTCACACTTCCTATTCTCCTCAACCGCAAATGCTATTGTTCATTCTGACTTCACTTCTTCTCGCATTGTTAAAACATTATACCTAAATACATAAACATTTCACCTGTAACTTCCCCTTTACTTCTCCATAATAATCATCTCTCTCTCTCTCTACAAACGTACTCCTGGTTTTTGCTATTTTTAAAATATTCCTATACACGCATAACTAAACTATTGTATGAAATCCTACTATGTTTGTACATCACGCCTCTCTGTTCTTTCTAAATTTTAAAAATCTTGTGTCATTTTACAACTTCCAGGAGAAAAGTGACTTCCGCATGATTATTTGCCGTTACGGGTTTGGAAAGTTTGAACCTATGCGAAATATGAGGACATTACGTTCGGATTTTCTTATATTTAGTGAGAGTCATCCCGTCAGACAGTTTGATTTAGTATTGTTTTAAGGGCTCTTCTGGGAAAGGATGACCACCCATTGATCTACCTTTCCTTTTCCTCACTTGGGTGACTCATCCTTCTTATTTCTTGGTCCCGTATATATTTGTCCTGGTCACTTCTCTCCTTCCTCCTTCCTCTTCCCCATCTCACTAACTTCTAAGTCTCTCTCTCTCTCTACGTTTAATGACCCTTCACACGCGAGGTTAACAACATTTATTACCCAACTCAATGTCAACACTTGGAGGTCCAAGAAGTACGGTGGAGTCCAGCTGCAGCCCTGCCCTTACAGGCCTAAACTATTTTTAAATGATCCTTTGTATCTCTATTTCTGTATTAGTGCTATATATATATGCTCCTACCGTAAAATCAGCGACTTCTATTTTTTAACTCAGATTTTACAATCAACCTCCCGCTTGGTTTTTTCTTACGATTTTGCCCCTGAGTTAGCTACCACTATACGCTTAAAATCAAAGATCTTCTTCATGTGTACAAGTCTTTAACTGTTAGATATAAAAATACCGTTAGATTTTTTAAAGCAACAATTTAATACATGCTGTTCTGCCTGGGTAGTAGCAAAAAAGACCATGACATTGAATATCTCATTTTTTTGAAAAATTGAGACATTTCCGTCATTTAGTAATGAGCCTAAATCTTGAAACTCCTTAAATAATTTTAGTCAATAAAACCAGGCCTTGCAACTTTTCCACGATTACGAAATACGGTTCGTTTCTTCCTTTCCAGCCTGCACATGACATTTGTTTGTCCTTTGCCTTTGTCTTACTAGAGTACTTGTGAATGAACTTGACTCTCTCCTGTTGTTGAGCATATTGACAAGGAAGAAGTTGAGAATATAAAGTTGTAGAGTAATCTTCCACACTTGTTTGTCCTATCTTTTTCCACCTCTTCCTTTTTATATATATTCCCTTCCTCAAAACCATAGCACTAGTAAAGTCCCAGCTTGTTCTACATACAAATACTGGTAAAAGGGAGAACTCCTGGAGAGATACTATATCCGTACAAATACTGATAAGATCTGTCTCTTTACTACAACGCAAACAGGGTCCGCGACATATGTAAGGTGCATCAGTAAATACATGAGCAAACATTGACCATAGGACCCACCGAAATAATCTTCAATTTTGCTGATAATAATTCTAAAACTTTTCAAGTTCACTTCCATTATATCTATTTACACCTTTTGAACTTGTTTAAGTATTTAGCCATATGAGCTAAATCAGTTACCATTGATTAAAACCTTTAAATAAACAATTCACTATTGACACTATCACAAGTATGTCCCTTTTTCTGAGGTATTTTAGGCTAATAAGTCCAAGGGTAAATAAACGGCGATTGTCACAAGTGTTTCCTTCCCCCTGTATATCTATCTCTCCCTTCTCCTATAATCTCTTTATCAAATACAGACTCATTAACACTATCAGCTCTGCACATGCTTTCCAATCAAAGGGACCTTGTTTTTTCAAATATTTTTACATTAATAAAATATCAACCTTTCCTTTAACCGCCAAAACTTAACATGATATTTCCAACCAAAAATACACTTTACCAATACGTTTTCTCGCCACCCTGCCTGGACCAGTAAACAAATACACATGCAGTCTATTGTTTAAAACCCAATAAATAAATCTTCTCTTATCTTCCACAAACATACTTACTGAAAATTTAAGCTCTAAAATCAACCCTCTAAGTAAACTCTCTTGAACCTAATAATATTTCCTTAATTTAATAACTACCTTCTATTTTAATTTCTCCCAAATTTTGAGAAATACATTTTGGGACCCAAAATATATTTCTCCTTTCCACTCTATTTCAATTACCAAAATTCTCCGGCTATTTTTATTCCAAAATCCTTAAGATTCCATATTTATTGACTCAGGTGTTTTTCAAGTAACTTTCTCCATTAAAACACCTATGCAAACTCCCTTTATTCTTTAGAAAAGAAAGTGTTTCACTCTTTTTACCCCTCTTTGCTCTCCACATATAGAGAGATATGTGAGGATTTAGAAATGAAAAGTAACAGGTGAAAAATATTTCTTACCTCCAAAGCTTTCCTAAGCTCTTGCTCAGCTCCGCATTATGTAGCTGTGGGTATTGTTCAGCAAGACGACGGCGAGCTGCTTTCGCCCAAACCATGAACGCATTCATTGGACGCTTCACATGATCGTTCTTTGATCCATTTTGCGGGGATCTACATATTTAAAAAAAAATATATTCATATAAAAATGGCCTTGTTCAACTTCAAAATGTCCCAATTAATTGCTAAAAAAGCATTCTAAAGTAATATCAAAAAAATGAGTTTTTAAGGAATAAAAGGGTTGTGAAAGAAAACCAAGTCTTTGTATTTACAAAGGATTAAAAACTTAGAAATTATTGGCGTGAACGAGTTCACGTGTATACAAGAATCATATCTCACTAAATAGAACACTCCATTATTACAAGATCAACAACAACAACAAGAACCTGGATGAAGGCTAAAGATTACGTCTACTTTTCTACGTCGCACTGAGCTACTGTTCAAGATAAGGAATGCTGATACGGTAGGGGAAAAGAGGATAGCCACAACAGTGGGAAAAGAAGTGGAAGTAAAAACATATGTTTATTTATAAAGAAGGAGAAAGAGGATCAAAGATGAAAAAAGTTTGTGAATAAAATCCAATGTGTAAAAAGATTAATGAAGGAATGAGTAAGAAATTTATATATATATAAAAAAAAAGTAAAACAAACTTTTTATTGTTGGAGACGAGTGACCAGTCATAGCCTTGAAGAACTTTAGCAGCCGCCTTATCGATTTCTGCCAGATTCTCTAATTCGTCCGAAGCCATTTGCACGTAAGAGAGAGATAGAGAGACCAAGATTGAAATAATAATAACAATAACAATAATAATAATAATTCGAGGAAATAAATCAATGGCTTGATTTTTTCTCCTCCTTCTGTTTGTATTAATGAGTTTTTCTCTCTTTGAGAGTGTTGTTTGTGTGTATGTTTAAATGTGCGTGTGAGTACGTGAGCGAGAGAGAGAGAGAGAGAGAGGATTTAGATAATAATAATAAGTGTGGAGTGTGTATGGATTTGAATAATGTCAACTGTGTTTGTATTTATGAATGGAAGTTTGTGGTTTGGAGAGAAACAATGTGTGAGTGTCTCCTTGTAATTGGCACCGACTGATTGAAGAGTATAACGAGTTGTGTTGTTTGTGTGTGGAAAGAAAGCCAGTCTTTGTCCCAGCTTGGGGAATTCGTCACGCTCAATTGTGTTGATAGGCGAGTATTTTTTTTCGGGGTGAAAGAAGAACTTGTTGCTTACTTGGAGGTGGACAAATAAGCGATCTCATTGATTCCTCCGTATGAATGAACTAACTTGAATGAATCTAATTACCACACCAAGATAAAACTTCTCTCAAACTCCCTAAAACTCCCAAAGTTACACACACAAGACTAACTCCAAATCTAACTTCAACACCAAAAAGACGTTTCTTTTCTTGAGGTGACGCCTTCTCCAACTCCAACCAGCCCCTCAAACATCTTCAGCCAGTCGAATACTTGAGAATTTTCATGACCTCTCTCTCTCTCTCTCTCTATCTTCTCTCTATCTCTACCATATACACATTTCTAGCTACTTTCCACACATTCACTTCTTCACGTCCTCATATATACTACTACAATCCGTTTAGTAATAACACACTACCTTCATGCTTAAATACACATATCACATTCTAGAGAAAAACACATACTAAAACATCCTAACCAGGTACATCTCCATCCACCCAAACCATTACCATTCCAAAATCAACCCTTAATAGCTCTGATTCAACCCTTCAAAAATCTCTAATCTACAAAGTACAACATACCCAAGGCAAATGGCAATAGTTCTCAAATTCAATATCAATGTATAAATTAAAAAGGAAAAAACGTTATCCCCCTCCATTAAATCCTTTTATTGATAAATTAAAAACGTATCGCAAATCACCCATGTAAAATTTGCTCCCTCAGTTTTTTTCACCTTCTTGTAGAATTTATCAAAGTTGGCAAAAATCGCGTTTGAACTTCAGTCTTTAAAAAAATTAAAAAATGCGTTTTAGCGTTAACCCCTGTACTTGTACAAGTTACAAGTACGAACTATCCTTCTATATTGATATTCGTGCTTATGTAGACATTAATTATTGTATCATTTTCAAATACCAAGCAAACATTAAGATTAAGCTGGAAAAACATCTCAAACTGTGATTCGCTAGCGAATGAGCATGATGATGACATTATGTATAGGATTAGTATGCTTAGCCTTTGAAGCTATTACCCTTTGAGAGGGTAAGATTACATTGAAATACTACTTTTACATGATCAGTTGAATCATTTATTAATGCTTTCATCACATAATAATTCAAAAGTGGAAGTAAAACAATGGTTAAATTGTTTCAAAAGTGTAGACACACGAGCACAGTGTCAACGGAGCTATTTGTATTTGTCAGAGTGTTATTTCATATGAGCTGGTCACGGTTTTAGCTCCTTTTGGTATGAAAGCCATATTTTGATGGAAACCCGTAGTTAATTTCATGTAATGCAATCACTTGTAATAATATCACCCTGTGAATATAAAAAAAATTACTTGGATTGTTTTATGTACAATCTTGTAAAAAGAATTCATGGAGGAAAATACAAACAGATAGCGGAGAGACAGAGAGAGAGAGAGAGTGGACAGAGACAAAACGGCTAAAGATGAAAGAAGGATTTTGCCAATTCATTCATCCAGAGTGATGAGGCAATTATGAACAATGAGTTGATAGTTTAGCGCGTGGAAAAAATTTTTCCCACCGGTGGGGGTTGCAGGTCAAGAGAAAAACTCGAGATTTTTTTTCAAAACCGCAAATCATCCCTGTATTTTCAATCTGTGGAATTCTTTTAATGGCACTGTATGCTCACATACAAACATACTTGTACAACATATACTCTATTAGAAACCAAGCATTACAAGCTGAAGCTCATAGTTTTACAAAGCAGGGATGAAAAGGCCGTAAGAAACTCCGGCGGCCTTAAATAATGAGCAAAGGTTCAAGAGATTTTCAAGAATTTCGCCATAATAATCTTGAACCCCCATTCTCCATGGAAGTGACTCGGCCCGTGTTTAGTAATTCATTTGTGGTGTACTGTTAATTTTTATTAGGACAGGACGACGTCGGCTAAACCTATGAAGCAATTAGTAGAAGAATATTTGTGAATGAGCCCATCCTTATCCCGATCTGACGTAAAGCTCATTGAAGAGGAACGACGACGGTGGGATACGTCTCCGGGACAGGGTCAGACCTATCAATTTCTCCACGTCTCTGCCCAAGCTCATATGCTCTGCGAGCTTGTACAGGGAGAGAAGAAGAGGAGAGGAAGGTAGACTTGAAACGCCGACAAATCGGTTCCTTTCCCGACTCTGTCAACCATGGACTTTCCGACGATCCGTGACCTTTTAAGTGGATACTGTGGTGATAATTGACATCTATCTCCATAGAGAGATACTTCCAGTCCCTTCCATTTCACCAGACCATCCCTTTAATATTACAAATAGCTCACAAGTTACACTATTTACTGCTATTACTACACCAGCACAATGTCTGGGAATATAATTCCCTAAATTCATCATCCATACTCCCAGGCTCTGATATTTACAAGAGAGGGTTAGATTCCTCTTCTGTTGGCTCTACTGCAGTTTTTAATTAATGTCAAAACTTCTTACTTCCCCCATGATGCATGCAAAGTCGTAGTTAATTTTTTTTTTCTCTCTCTCTCTCTCTCTTCGTGTGGTCGTGATCCTTACTAAATAAACTTGGAAAATACTATACGCTCTATAGGTCACACGGGATCAAGTTTTTCAAAACTGAAAATATTACAATCTCCGCCACTTTACTTTACAATTATGTATATACTCGAGAAAAACTGTACTCTCAGAGTAACAAAAAAACACTGTGGGGACAAAAACTCAAGGGAATGTAAGTTTAAGGTGGATATGAAAAAGATAAAAATGATGTCCATTGAAGGCATGAAGCAAGTGTGATTGAGTTGGCTACGTTGTTTTTATTACGTTGATAGACTCATCCTCAAGTTATCATTGGGGATGTCATGAATGAACCCGTGGTGTATATCTCTCTATATTAGTGTGTGTCGATTAAAATCATAAGGAACCCAAGTTTTTTATTTATATAATTTCCATCTACACCATATACACAAGGTTCCAGGGTATTTACAAATCTATAACTGTAGATACACTCCACCTTATGTCAATATATGGGGGGAACATGTGTATATGCCCAACTATGTTATTTCTATACATGCCAGATGATAACACACAAGTCGCCATAAGAACAAAATCCATGAACACCTCTGACCTTTTTATCTCTTTAAAATTTCAAAAGGCCAACAAATCTAGGGTAAATATAAACTCTCGCGATAACGGAGGAGACCTGTAGCTTATATGTACTCACCAAGGCTCTAATGCCTAATATAATTATCTGTCATGTACATAATAATTACAGACAAGAAGCATCCAGACTTCTGGCTTTCCACCCTCTCTCTCTCTCTCTCTCTTTCTCTCTCTCACTCCTGAAATCCTTGAAGTTCTAAATACCTCTAAAAATTGAGCTTTCTGTAAGTTCCCGAAATTTGGTGGTATGTAAATAAATAAGGAACAAATCCCTTGGTCGAAGAAAGAAGAATCTCTCTTTTTCAAGAAATATTGAATAATTTATAGTAAAATTTTTATTTTATTTTTATAAAGTTCGTAATGAAGACACTTTGAGAATAAGTAGACGTATCCGAAGGTAATAATTTGCTAAAGATGACATCATATCAGAAATTAATGGCTTATTTTTAACGGGAGAGAGATGAGTAGGATGGGAAAGACCTAGTTTGTTGAAAAGCATTGGTCGTTTCCTACCGTTTTTCTCAGGTTCTCCGCTTCTCTCAGTTGGCAAGATGAAGATGTATGGTTCAATTGAGGATTTATTAGTTTAGCTCCATCAGATTTGAATGTGGGTAAGATGGCAAAAGACGTTTGTAGGATGCCGAAAGATCAAAGGGCTGGTGAAGCCGCCGTTGGAGTCGGCAAGAAAACATGTTAAATAAACTTTCTAGATGTGAAGATAGTTACGCAGATGCGAGCCTTTACCAGTTATACATCTACACTAAATATATATATACGTAAAGATGTGTATGCAAGTCCGTCCATCAGGCAAATCGAGGGGAAACTCCTCTGGCTTGACGACGTGTGCTCCACGCAAAATTTAACCTGGAATTTGTCGCAATTAAAAAATCCTACCAACTTCCTCCACATTCCGTATATTACCTCCTCCGTCCAATATAGTATAAATATGTATGTCCTAAGAACGTCTCATCATAGCCTCAGCCCTTTTCCTAAACCTTCAATGTCTAATAATTACGGAAATTTCTATCTATATGTTCCATTTCAAGTGAATAGGACTCTTCAGAAATCTTCAAAGTTTTGTTACACCAAAGGATTTATCGTTCGGGAGCGCTTCTTCTTCTTCTTCTTTTTTTTACCGTCATCTAAGCGGACCCCTTTCATGCCTCGGACTTAAGTAAACAATAATTATCGAGGAAAAAAATCCACGAGGATTTAAATCAACCTTAGCTGGAACTAATTTGAATTTACTACATTATTTAAAGTTATTTGGCAGTTAACGTCCTTTATTATCACTAATTTAATTGTAGTAATAATTATAAGGAATTTATATGACTTAAAACACTTTTGTACTTTTTATTATAATTATTCCATTTCTTCCTCGTTACTCCTCCACTCCGGAGAGGATCGTATATAGAAGGGATCTAGGCTATAGCATAGGAAAGTAAAACTACAGCCTCTACATTTTATTAAAAGAACACAAATGTGGGTTAAAATAATTCAAAAGAGAGAGAGAGAGAAGACAGAGGAAGATACGCTTTCTCTCTGTACTTTATTGCATGGGAGGAAGTGAAGAGTTGCTAATGACTCCCGGCCTACCGCGCACAAAACTAATAAATCACACAACTGTCCCTTCCTATGTGCAGTTAACAGAGAGAGGATCTTCCAACGTTTCAGAAATCATCCTCATCAACATCATCCCACTTGCATCATCTGCGTTGGAGAAGAAGATGAAGAAGAGGATGAAGATACTACAGATATTTATAGTTTCCTCCACCACCACAGCATCTTTTCATATCAGATGAATATCAAATCTTACATGTATTTATACAGGAGAAACCCTAGAAATGAAACCGCAATCCGAAACCGTTAAATATGTCCACTTCCACTCTTTATTTAACATATGCTTTAAAATCCCTTGTGTTTTTCCTGCATTACAAAGTTTCGGAGATGTATTATTATTGGAGTAAAGACCATGGGCTATACACTCATCGGGATACTAAGGAAGATGTAAAGTTTCACGTGATGTTGTCTTTTATTCCTTGATCATCATTAGTTTCGATGACTGGAAGTCAAGAGTCATGCCAAGATACGGCAGTTGTTAAATTATAAAGTAAATAAACTCAGCTTCTCCCTATTATTTTTTTACATATGCGTATATTAGAAAAAAAGTATAATACCATGAGTACTTCATAAATTAACTTTTTCAGATTAAGTCACTTTTTATGCAGGACTTGCAGTTATAGGAAATACTACTACTACTACTACATCTCTATTACTGAGAAGGAGCCTGAGCATGGATTTTTCTAGAGCGTGCTCGTATTTTCTTAATATTATCTACACCTTCGGTAATTAATTATTGTACTTGGCGTATGCTGAGTTTCGGGGAATATTCAGTTACATACGTATAATGCAACTGTAGAGAGAATAAATATAATTTAGTAGAGCATGGGGATAGCGGGAGATACAAGGAATTATGGTTAGAAACTTTAATGGCGTTTTTACTCACATATTTTCCTTAGCTCGTTTTCAAATATTCCATTATTTCTTCCTTTCATGTCAAATTAAGAGAGTAATTATTAGCTCATGACGTTATGTGTGCAAAAGAATATGTTTAGTCGTACATTAGAATTTTAAGTTTCGGTACATACGCTTATGACTTAAAGAAGCGTCAGTTACATAAACATGGGAGGGTCACCTTGTGATAGGACATTTTTTTGTGATATACCGTAAGAAAGTGGATTAGTTTTTGTATGGAATTCTTGATGGACTTTTTGCGTTGGAATAGTAAATGGCGAATGGCACATGGAAGGGAAGCGGTGGAAGAGAAAAGTGTGAGGGTGATTTTGATGAGGACTTTACAGATTTTTAGAGACGGGAGGAGGGTAGAAAAATAGGAAGATTTTTTCATCTGCTTTGCTTTAACTCCCGTGACCTGCAATGCTACAGGGTGGGATGAGTTGGAGATGTAGCGTCTGGCAGGATTTGCGTAAAGATGATCGATAGAGAAGATGCGATGTTTTCAAAGGGAGAGTAAAGTAATAGGTAAAGTGGACTGAAGACGATATTTTGAGCATGGAATTAAGAGGTATAGAGATGATCGGCTTGGAGTAAGTGTGAATTGATGGATGGGAGAGGGAAGGAAGCTCTGGGAGAAGATGCTGTAGGCGGGCATTTCGGAGAGTTGAAAGGAAGAGAATAAAGCGGTGATTGCCTTGTCGGCATGTTAGATCATCAAACACTCTCTTACCTCCAACGAAACAGCTACAACTTCCTCTCTCAGCTTCCTTAACCACTTGTCACTCACAAGTCACACAAACCGTTTAACCTTCATCCACACTTCACACCAGCACATCTCAACAGTCAACCAATTCATCCCTAGCCAAGTGACAATTCTTCCTGTTAACTTCCTCTAATTAACATTCTTACATCATCCTATCAATTTCCATTGCTCTAACTTCTATATTGACATTCTGTCGCCTGGAACTATGCATGTATATAAGTATGCTACGAAGGGTATTATGACTTGCTCACAGCTTATCCCATGCAGGATATTTTCGCGCCATTTCTCGGATCATTTGGGAATACTTCAGTTATATAACTAAATTAATTAAATAATTAATACTAATAAATGAGGTTTAAGAAAGAAAAAGTTTTTCGATAAAATCAGTGACTCATTCCGACATCTGATTTGCCAGAAAAGAAAGTTCACATACTTTCCCAAACACTTGTGTGCGGATGCCCTCAAGTGAAATTTTAATTGTCTCGGCCCTTACGGTATTGGTACTTAGTACGGGGCCTCCGACAGTACTAGTCTATAATTTATAAAAGGGCCTTTTCAAAGTTGACCACTACATATAACTTTCAATAATGAGTCACGACCAAGTAGACATTTATTCCCACCTTTTAGTGTCTATGAGTCATTATTGTAAATTAGCCTGACAATGGGCCTTGCCTTAGAAGCGTAGCACCCACCTCTCCTCACCTGTCACTTTCAATAAAAGAGCCCTCGCGCTCGTAATTTATGGAACCAAAACAAGCGTAAGCTGGGACAAGTGTAACAGTTCTTAACCTTAGCCCTCAGCAGCAGGTATGAGTCATTTGAGGAAACCCTTTTTGATACCATCAAATTAAGCACCTTGGTATATTCCGGTAGGCAAATCGTACAACTTGAGTGTACTGACATGTTTTCATAGTAAAGTGCTACAACTCCAGTACATTTGTGAAGTAGAAATCTCATGTAATGCGATAGCTCCATTTACTCACCACCTCGGGTGGTACGATTATTCAATAAGGTCAAGTCAAAAGGATCATGTGGCACAAAACAATCAAAGGAAGAATCAATATTTGAGAAAAACAATATCCCATCGCTCCCCTTAGGTACTGTTTAAATATACAGCCAAAATATAATCTTCTACGTAAATAAAGTCCTTTTCTATGCATATGTAATGTCATGTCATTGCACTGTTCTTAGGTAACAAACAATCTGAAAATAAAAGTTATCACATTTTTTAACAAGCTCCGCATTTTTACTGAAAATTTTAAAGCTTCAAAAGGTTATTAACAGGCCCTGGAAGTAGATACTATAAAACATTAGTACGCTATCTTTACCCCCTTAAAAATGACGCAATTATTTTAATCTTCATAAAAAAACTTTAGTTCTTTTCTTGCAGTACAAGATTTAATTCTCGTAGGATTCCAGCGACATCTACAGCTGGAAAATTATACTAGAAATGTTTTCATTATCCATGGCTTCTCATTAAAGCTAATAAATGGCATTGTAAAAGGTCTATAGGAGCCATTTTCTCTCCATTGCAGTTATCTTATTTTTTGAATTTCAAGGAGGCTAGATTTTTTGAGCTTTTTGTTTGGTTTATATTTGATTATGAATAAAATTTATTGGAAACATCAATAAAGTATTGGATTCTGGAATCCACTGCCTCATCCTGAAATCCTCGTACCTGTTTATCTACGCACTGCCATGAACGGTACCATCGTAATTGTTAGACGAACGAGGTAGAAAATTAATGTTTTGTAACAACTTAATTGTCTATGGTTTCAATTTTATTATTATTTTGTAAACTAAAATATTTATTGTAGAATTTTTAGCTTAATCGCAGTTAAACTTAAATACATTTCTGATTGGCTTTCCAGTCAGAATATTCGTCAAATCCATAGAAACAGAGAGCGCTGCATATTTTTCAGTGAATCTGGTCCGAGTCATTGAGACGTTTGATGACGAGGAATAATCAGGCTAGCTATAGCGGGAGACAGAGAGCTACTGGTCGACTTGAACTAAATCCCATTTCTCTCAAGGGAAATTATTCTTTTATTACAAAGATGCGTTTTTTCTGACTTGCAAGTTTCAGAATTTTCAACTTTTGAAAGTCCGCTTGCTAAAAAACAGGATGTAGGTATGCGTTTGCAGCAAACGGTTTGCTCACCCATTCAAAAAACATATTGTAGATAACTTTTGAATCCTTGAGTCTATTACCATGGTCAAGGCGGACTTAAAACCAATGCGAAGATAAATTACGCGACCCTGAGTTTTGTCCAGTTTGCCATATTTTAGGAGTAATCGAATGTTTGTAACAAATATTGGTACTTCGTTGCTACATGGTCACCGATCAGATAACATTACGAATTTTTAAAGGGTGTGTTGAAATGTACGAAATTTTTTCATAAGAATAAACTTGCCGGCAAAATTTCGCTAGTGTGACAGAAGGGCTTGTAGCCTTAAACACCACTTTTGTACTTTGACTAAATCGCATTGTCATACAACATACGAAATTTTGTTGGATTAATTCATGAAAAAAACTTACATTCAATGTAAAAAAAGAACTTGCTTGGAAAAATAGAAAAAATAGGCATTTTAACAGAACAGAAAGCTTATTGAATGATGTTAATCAATATTTTTCAGATATTAATCATTCGTATGAACAGTAAGCCTTTATTATTACATCCATACATCCATTTCAAGTACCAAAAGCACTTATCCCAAAAAAGAGTAACGTTCCCTATGCTCTTCCGACGAAAATAATGAAGGAGCTTGGTGTTATTTTAGCAGAAGCACTAACAGATTCGTACAATGAGTCATTATCAAGTTGTATATAGTGCCACAAAAATGGAAGGTAGGGTACATTACATCGATTCCAAAAATGCCAAACTTAGAATTGATAAGTGGCCTCCGACAAGCTCTAGAAGATCTGGATAAACTGATAAGATCCATTCTAAAATCTAGTATTATTGGTTTGCCTCACGACACCCCAAATTTAATTCTGTACGCTTTCAAAAATGTCAGAGGTCTTCAAATTATAAGACCGTAATGGGAAAATTGGATTATGTAGTAAAATAATCATTAACTTTATTTAATTAATTAGCTTACTTTTTTTATAACTTACATTGCGTTTAAAGTACCTAACTATCGATAGTCTTTTGAACCGGATTCCGGAATCCGTTGTGTAAACCTAAATTGCGCTTATGTATGCGGGTATACACATGAGCCTATATGTATATATATAGTGTTAGAGCCCCGCTTTAACATTCTGCTCATTCATCATCCCGCAAGTCAGCTTCGGGAGTCACAACAGGGTAAATTAAGGAAACAGAATGTGAAAAGACTATGAGGCATCAAACATTTCATATTCAAGCACTTTCAGAAAGGCATAAGTGAATAATTGACTCAAAACTAAAATGCAATTATTTTGCAAAATCTCAGACCTTTTAGTGTTGAATTCTAATGCAATTTAATAAAGGCAAACAAGATGTAGGTATTTTATACATTTGAAACTTAATGTAACAATTTCAAGGAATTTTTACGATTTTTTTTGTCACGGGGATTTGGAAGCTTCCCATGCTAAATTAACATCAATGGCTTCAATGGCACCAAATTAATAGTAGATATTGAGCTGTATAATTAATGCAATAATAATTATATGCTAAACAAAAAGAGAGAGATACCTGAGCTATCGTATGAGCTCATAATTGATACTGATATAACAACTGTGCATGTATTTATACAAAAGGAAGGTAGTATTAAATAAGATAATATGACATGAGAGAGGACCTAATTATAACGGAATGTCGATATAAATTACACATGTAGCAACAAATTCACTTTATAAGTACTGACCATTGCATTACTCCAGTAAGTACCAGACATTATCATAAATTACAAGAAACAAAAATAAATAATGGAATTTAAAGTGTTTGCATTCACAGGTTGCAACCGCTATCGTCAGGGTGAATCCCTCTAAATGACCCGTTTCGCTTGATAGGCAAAAGGTGAATAAAATACCATAATTTCCAGACTTAATGTTTTAAGGAGCATACATTCACGTGAAATACTGTAAAAGTTGTCGTGTTATTTTGACAACAACAACAACTGTTGTAATGGAAGTGGATTTTCGTGGAAGAATAAATTATTGGTTGTTGGTGACTTCTCATCTTGAATATCAGTATAGGTAATGGAGTTGAGCAAAAGAACTGAGAAACAAGTGTGTGTATTGCACAAAAATTATTCCCATCTAAAAAAATGAACTTCTTCATAGACAATCTCTGCTTCATTGATTTTTCCTTCTCATTATACAAATACTTTGTTTATCAACAATATTCGTCTAAATCTTCCGCTTGTACAAATCCATTAATCCTGTTACTTCAATTCGAGTAAAGAAACTTATCACATCCTTCGAGACAATTTGGGGTACTTGGAAAGCAGCGAAGTGACCTCCGACTTCCAGCGACTTGTAACTCATCAGCTGGGGATATTTATCCACTATCAGAGATTCAGCTTGTCCAACATACTCATGCGGGTTTGCTTGACAAGCGGATGGGACGTAGGTTGGCACCCTAAAATAGACATCAAAATTATTACAAACTCCTTGAAAAATTCCTGATTCTAAAATATCATCATATTGTTAGAAAGAAGGAAGTATTATTTCTATAGGAGAATTTTGAAGGAAAATAAAAATAGCATTGAAATAAATCTCACTTGGACATTCCATACGCCGCTTGCCTCTCACTAAAAGCTTCCTTATGTAACCTCATGGAGGTACCAATGGAATTGGTGACCCAGTAAATCATCACATTATCCAATAATTCGTCCAAACTGTAACTCTCACTCAATCCTCCGTCATCCTTCTTCACATTCTCACTATGTGTCCAAATAGCAAATTTTTCTAGAATATAACTGGCGAGTCCTAGGGGAGAATTGGATAAGGCCGGTCCTATAAAGTCAACATATACACAAGAATTAAAACAATTGCATGGAAAATCTAACATGTAAACAAACAATAAATTACTGTCAGAGTATATAGCAGCATAGCTTTTTAGCTTATAACTTTCATCTACCCAAACAAAGAAATTACAGCAATTCATTCCTTTAATAATTGAAACATGACAGGAACGCGAAAGCTACAATTTAGCAAATACATTTACACCAATGACACATAAAACCTCGGTGTCACGGAAATAGCCGGATAGTTCCAGTTACGCAAGCCATATGACAAGAAGGAAGTCATATATTATTTAAGGTACACTGGAGAAATCCCTTTATCAACAACATCAACGCTGTATGATGGTGATAGTTAATTCTATGTAAATGGTTAGAAACATATGTGTATCAACAATACTATGTGTAAACACTATAGCCGGTTCTATTTCGTTTATCAGCCTCGCCTTTATAGAAACAGACTCTTCTGCATGTACAGCACGCATTCCAATGCACACTACGTGGTCGGGAAAGCCTAAGGTAAAAGATTCATAAGGAGTAACTGAACCTGTCAGGTTCAATTTGCAATTCAAAACAGGTTAAACATTCCCTAAACCATGCATTATTATCCTCGAAATGTAAATTATTACAGAGAAACCATTCCCGAGGAAATCTTCCAGGAAGATTACAGGGACAGCAAATGTAGACTTTGTAGTTCTCACATCAGATTTTAAATGATTGAATAGATCTTTGCTCCATCAACACGGCTTACCGATTGTGTCAGGCTTGGTTGCTTGTAAATGGAGGTAGCCACTGTTCTCCCAAAGGTTCAGTAGCGGTTTTGAAGGGGGTAGTAATTTTGCAGTCTCTTCACTCGTGTAAAATAAGGGGAAAAGGAGAGAGTAGGCAGCGTAACGTAGGAAGAATCGAGGATGTTGACTGATGCAGAGGTTCACATGAATGGAGATCACACTGAAAGATTTAAAATAAAAGTAAATATTTAAAAATCCACACATATAATAATATATATATATAATAAATATATAAAATATAATAAAATATACATATAATAAAATCCGCAATAAATAAATATTCATGAATGTCAAATAATTAGTGTAGTTCTTAAGAAATTACTTGGTATGGTAGAGAGCAGCCATGCTAGTAGCAATGATAGCTCCCCAGTTCCCACCATGGACATAAAATCTCTCATAACCAATCCTATGCATGAGTTTCAAAAAGAGTTGCGAGGCTTCAACAGGTCCAAATCCAGGCTTGTTAGGAGCTTCTGAAAATCCATAGCCAGGAATTGAAGGGATTACAAGCTGAAAGCATAGTTCCAAATTAATAAATCTTATTAATCCCTTGAAATTAACCTTGAATGTTCGTGGTATATAGCCTCGGGAAAAGGCAAGGTATATTCTTGGAGAGGCTTATCTCCCTAGTGTTTAATACAACGAATAAATTCATACATGAGACTTAAGACTTAATATTCTCTTATGGTTCCACTAAGTAAGCCAAGAGCAATAACACAGATCTCCTTCTCTCTACTCGCACACTCCAAAAACTTGTTACATTTATTCGTATACAGACGGAATAAGTAAGATTTTGTGAATGGAACATTGTCTTATTGTGGGATGTACACATAATGGGTGAGCACAAAAGGAAGAAGAGCTTTACAGCTGGGAGACCCTAGCTGAATAATCTTACCTCAAAATTAATATTGTCCTCCTTAGGATCAGTAAGGAGAGGGATGATTTTCTGGAGCTCCACAAAACTCCCGGGCCAACCATGGAGAAGGAGAAGAGGTCTTGTCACATTATATTTAGCATTATTAGCACTTTTGACATGAACGAAATGAACATCCAATCCTGAAATGGTAGTTTTGAACTGTGGATATTTATTTAATATCTTCTCCCTCGCTCTCCAGTCATACTTATTGAGCCAATAGTCCCCGACTTTTTTGAGGTAGTTGGAATTAAAACCGTATTGGAAGCCTTGACCGGCTATGGGCTCCGTAAGCCGGTTCCCTTCCGGGGAAGTCTCTAGTCTCAATCGCTTCTTCAAATCCTCCAGTACTTTTTCCTCCACATTGATCTTGAAGGATCGGATGGACTTGTCGTCCTTACTTCCATCTCCCTTTTTACCCCAATAGAAATCTGGTAGTTCGGGAACATTATTATCACCAAAGAGAGTTAAGGATAGGAAGGCAATAAAAATTGCTAGGGCAATGGAAAAGAGCACTGAACACTTGCCCATTTCGGTTCTTTGGATAGACTACTCTCTTGGTGCTGGACAAGTTGTATGAAATATGTGATGGGTTGGAGAGGATGACGGTGTAGAAGATGAGAGACGTTGACTTTTGCTCAGAGAATCAGGATGAGAGAAAAGCCCAAAAAGCTGGGCGAAGGAATAATATGATGTTGGTATGTGGAGAGTATTAAGTTGGAGTAATGTGAGTGCACACTAACCGGTCCTATCGGTCCTATGCAATGCAAATGCGAAAAAACTTGACTTGGTTTGATTGGACACGCACACTACTCTATAACTTTGGACTATACTATACTACGACTCCTCACCTTTCCAAAAAAACAAGCTCTAAGACTTTGGGTAGTTTCAACCACAAAATTCCCTGCTTTATCAACTGCCGTAAGGTCAATAGTATCTCTTGGAGTCTCCTCATTGTCAGATGCAGTGCATAATGTACTCCCTTTCCCCACGGCTACACCTGAATCTGTCAGTGCCATATATTCTGGTAGTGTCTTACCAATTCCTTGAAGATGCTCTGTAGTAGTTGTGTGTACATATGCATAGTATTTTTTTAATATACACACATATCCTCACCTGACTCTTGTAGTTATTTTTTTTTTATATTCCAACATCGCAGAGCTTCTGATGGGATTCCCTCTAAATGGACTAAAACTTTGTAAAAGTACGTGTTGCTTGTTCGTAGAGAGAGAGAGAGAGATAGGCAGATGTAATGGACGTGCTCTGTGTGTATGGCATCAGGTAAGTATTCACGCAACACTGCGAGCATTATCAAAAGTGTATTGTAGTAAGGGATGAGTATATTATATGTATGTACAATGAGTGTGCTGCGGTGTATAACAGGTGTGATTCATCAGAAAAAAGTTCTTGAGTATCTGTACGACGTTGGAAATGTTTTATGTACATATGCGGGAGAAGCGCTGAAAAAATTGACCTTCCCCTGAGCTGCATCGCTACCTCTCCTCTCAGATTATTCTGTGTATTTGGTGTTCATGAAAACCAGGCTTATGAAAAGATTCACCCCATCAGATTCTCAACTTCTACGAAGCATTTCAAAGGGAAGCTGAATGAATGAACTCGAGTTAACTTTGATCTGTGGATGGAATATGCAATGATAAGAGGAGCAGGCTCTGAGGATCCCTAGTGTAATATTATGATATTATTCTCCACGTCAGCTTTTTACAATTTCATTGAAATCAACAACTCAGCTTACACTTAAGTGTTGCCCTAGGATTCAACCAAGTCTTGTAACTTGTAAGTAAGCATCCAGCAGGTGTTTTAGGCTTGGTAGTGATGATGGATATGATACAAGTAATTCTTTTTTTTCTTCATACCTCTTTTTCGAACTGAAATTAATTTTTCGTTGTCATTAAACAACTTTCTTTGATCGTACATTTATTTTTTTATCATTCTCGCCCCATTAAATGTAAGTAGTAAGTACATATGGGGAGTTCAGCTTTTCGATCCCTGTGTAAGAGGGCAGGTTGGCAGGTAGGACAGAACTGTAGGCATGAATACATACACCTCAATGGTAGGGAGTTTATTGGGGGATAATATGAAGCTCTAAAAGGAATTATGATTATTATCTGAAAAAAACAACCATAAATTGTCTCTACATTACATATAATTATTTTCACAGTATGAACATTTATTACCACTGAATGGTAGGAATAAAAAAAAGCTATTGCAATATTGTGTTTAGACGGAAGATGTATACGGTATCATGGTATGCATGAAACGCAAATGTATAGCTCCAGTTTGTTCAAATGTTGGGCTCAAATGGGGAGAAATTGTATTAAATAATCAGGTACATGCTGTTAAAGCATTCAAAATGTTACCAGCTTTTATTATTTGTAAAAGTAAAATCTGTTGAATGTATGTTGAGATTCTGATTGAAATAAATTTAATTCACCAAGTTAGGCTATAGAAATGACAATACCTTACTTAGGTCAATTTAAATAAACATGAGCTGGTAAAACCTCAAAGAATAGGTCTACACTACTTTGAAACCATTTATCTCAAGTTATTGGTCTCAACCAGGTATAAGTAGAAAAAAGGAAAACCCTCTAGTCGTGTAAAGATTCTATGTATGGATATTTGTAAACCATCAAGTAAATGAAATGAAAATACATATTTGACGCTTCAATCCGAAATTTCCAGCTAATAAGAAGGGGTTTTATCGTATGTTAATTATGAAATTTATGGTGGACTGTCTTACGCTTACGGCAGTGAGGGTGCTACAACGGAATGAAAAAATGTTCGCACAAGTACCACGTTTTCGCCATGATTTATTATTGGAGCCAAACAATGGATTCGATAGAATAAATCAAAAATTTTTCCTCATTTGAAGTATAACAGAGTAACATAATCTACATAAAGTATTATTAGGTACTAAATACTTGGTGAACTTCATGAATTACACATATGTCTGTGTAAAGACGAGCAGACAAAAAGGAATGAATTAACTTCAAAGCGAATGAGAATGCTAAATAGATATCTATAAATGTAATGATGTATCACTGTAAAAACTGAATCGTGTTGAGTACATACCACTATTTCTGTTACTACTACCACTACATTGCAACACTACTACAATAACAAATTATAGCTACGACAAAATATAATGGAAAGTCCAGAAAATAACCCACCCTCTTATAGTTTTTGTTATAGGCTTGTACAGTTGACACGTATTTGACAATATTTTTCTATCCTTATACAAGTATAAGATCATACACAACAGTAAAATATGCGATGTTTTCAATAATATTGTACATGCAGAATGTCAGATTTTATCACTGCATAATATTACCATGACCTTTTTACGACCTAGTAGGATCTCCATCTACAGCGACGTATTCAGAATAGAATGTTTTCAATTTTCTTTAGTATGGTATATATTTTTTAAAAGCATAAATGGGAGAATATAGATTGGGAAAAAAGTTTCACCCACTAAGCATCTACTATATCTGGACTTAATCACATAATTATGTATCATCATGTACGTTAAACAAACATTATTAAAATATCGATTAATCTACACTACAAGTACAAGGTTTTACACGTGCACATTCTAGGATAGTATTTTCCCTCGAATTAGTATACATAAGGTACTTTATTAACAATAATAATGATTTTTACTATTTTTGTCCTTCAAAACTTATTATTATTATCATAGAGCAAGAAACCATTTCCTTCGAAATAGTAGATACTTCCTCGCATGCTCACAATAATATTGCCAATTTGGAATATGTACCATCCATAACAAACTTCGGGTGAATCCCATCGCATTGGTAGCCGGGACAAACATTACAATAATCATAACAGTAATCCCTAGCAAGACATCTTTTTCTTTGCCAAATTAATAGCTCCATCCTAGTAAGATATAAGCAAGTAAGTACACATTATTATTACATACTTACACGAGCCTTGTCCTTAGTCAATATGATTATGGATGATTTTTTTAGATGGATAATGATGATTGACATTATTCACACCAATGATAATTTCATGCTAACAATAATAATAACAGTAGCAGCGATCACTTTCCTAAATCGTTACCCATCCCACTCCAAAGACCACCATACATAATAGTCTGCCTAAACAATATTCTTGTCCACTACTATACCTTTATGTTTTTTGGGTATATAAACTGGTCACAAATACCACAACATAGCGTACACGTGCATTTATCTGATTATTTTTTTCAATTTTTTCCTTTGTAGTTTTTAAATTTGATTGTGTAGTTGCATTGATTCCAATAATTTCCAAAGCAAAATCCCTAACAACAGTAAGGGTTTATTATCCTTTAATTTATATCCACATCGTTGCATTTCCTCCAGAGGCTTCATTTTTATTTTTTAATATTCCTGTTATTTCTTCGCGTAGTTTTCATTTCAACGATGAAAAAAACGACTTTTTTTAGTTTATGAGTATATATAGTAAAAGGTCAGGACCAGGACCAGATCAAAAACGATTGATATTGCCAGACGAAAAATCAAAATATAGGGGGAACAGGGTTAACATAATCACTTTCTTCTAGACAAAAACAATAATAATAATTCAATAACAGAACAATTATGTTTCTACATAAGCTGGTAGGGATCAAGCGAATCAATATTACATGCTACCCCTTACTTTACACAGTAATATAATTATTAATACAGTATAGTAGCAATAATAATAATATTTATTATATGTATACGAGTCGGGTCACATATTTATATTATCTATATTATACTTCTTGATGATTGCAGATTCATTGAATAAATCCTTTTCTGTGTAGCAGTAGTAGTAGAGTAGTACGTAGTATCTTGATTCGACGAATTTAACTTTAAACTTCTTCGTTCTTTTCCTTCCCTTCCACCCATTATTTTTTTTCGATTAAATCCGTTTCCACTTGGTACAACAGCATTTATGACAATGGCTTCTCTCCTTCTGCTACCGGAGTGGCAGCAGGCGTTGGAGTTCCGTTGGGTCTTGTACCATCAGGGTTGTTCCCTTGATTTGCAGTAGCTTCACGAAGTGCTTCATCAAAACTTTGCACGGAGCCCGAGCGAGACCCTCCCATCCGTGTCTAAAAAGCAAAACATGAACTTTCATTAAACTTAATTATTATCATTATCATTATCACTAGGGTAGGGTGGTGTTATGGCTTCATACTTACACTGCTACTAATAAGTCTACTATCAACAAAACTTTTATGTGATCACAAAGAAAATTATTTACTCTATACCCTTCAATTATTAGTATCCTTATGTAGTACAGGGAAATCATAAGTGCCCAGTCGCTAAGAAAATTCTACAATCTCTTTCTTTTCGTCTGAATAATAATTTATAACAAAAATAACATTTTCTTTCAACAAACTCTAACTTAATCAAAATTTCTAAACATACATATATTAGATAAACTACAAAATTCAGTCAACCTTACTACTCCATGCAACTTTCACCCTATACGCAATAATAATTATCAGGAATCCGATGCCGAAATTACTGCTAATAAAACCGTCAGCACACATATAAATGACGTAAATGCAATCACAAACATTTACTTTCCAGGAGTCCCGTATAATTACCCAAAATACACACATTACCAAAATTTTGCGGACAACTCTAATAGAAGAACGGAAACAGAAGGACAGAAGCAAGTGAAATGTTTTCGAGTAATCATTGTCGGTTGCTGAGTTCTGCCAAAAGCCATTTTAAATAACTCTCTCCTCATCCACTAATAAAACTTTCTTCTCTGTCCATACATGTATTTCATGACAAAAAGAGAAAACAATTATACACCAGACCTGATCCTTACTACAGGGTCCAGGAAATATGCACGCACCGACCTATATAATTCAGCGAGCCTCGCTGGTAGTACTAATCAAAATTTATCTAATTACTTTTACTCCATACTGTTGCACGCACTCCGTCTCCAATTTCATTACACCACAAAAACAATCTCATTACTTTCTCTCTCCCGAGCAAACTTCACTTTCAGAACGGGATCCATTATTTCTACTTGTGCATTCAAAATATATTTTCCCTCAACACCATATCTATCTTTGCTTTATCCTCCTAATTGTAAGTATCTGGAAAATTCCTAATACTAATCCATATTAACGAAGCTACAAAATTATTTCGAATCCAACCACCCCATGCATTGAGTCAATCCAGTCTTCGGGTTCTGTTTCCTTGAAAATTTCCCCGCTGTCAGCTATCAACAATCCATGTTCCACGCCTTACTTCTCTCATAGTCGTATTTCGCACAGAGTCCCTCCATGTGTAAAGAAGTAAACTGAAACTAACGCTAAAAATTATCTTGATTTCCAACGTACTTATACGCTGCGCTGACATCATTGAGCACCAGAAAATATCTTTCAATTTACACGTAATGTCAGGAATCCGAAATTTGATCATTTACGCGTGCTTCTCAAATAATTATGATTCATTTCTTTCAATGCTTTAGAATACAACATCCTGATACAGTTCCGCTTAAGGTACTCTATCACGTACATATGTAATTCCTATGAACCTTAGAAACAATAACTTCAACCTACCGAAACTCCCTCACTACAATAATAATAAATACCTTGGAAATCCCTATCTCAAATTCTCGTCTCTATTTCTACGCAGTAATAATAGTAATACAAATTACTATTAGTTTCCTAACAATGATTCAACTGATTACAGGATGTATTTAATAAAACAGCTATAAAACAACATCTAACCAATACATTTATTGAATTTACGGTATCCATTCTTCCCAAATACATAAAATTCCCTTCCACCCCCCCCTGTCCCTGCAAATTACTACAAGAGTCGACTTTCATTCCAAGCACACAAAAATCATGTTTGAATCAAATCAAATATTTCTATTCGTAATGAATGTTCACAAACGTCTAACAATTTTGGAGCAACATTAATGAATTTTGTTCTTTCCTAGCTTTTATCAACTCAAATCAACATAATAATGCTTTCTTCTCATCCTTATTATAATCATCCACTCACATTTTAATTTAAACCAAAATTAATGAGACACTACTAATCCTCGGGAAAGAAGCTCGCTCTCGCCAAAAGAATTAAGTAAGATTCCCTGTATAAACTCTCATCCCAACGAGAATCCCACGCTGGAAAAAAATTGTGTCTACAGTATAGCTTCGTTGTGGAAAACTAAAAAGTGACTCTTAAACCTTAAACCTTTAAGAAAAACCACTCCTAAAACTTTACATATCTCCATCTAGCTCTATAGTAAATCCTCACGCTACATATATAAACACAGATATATGTATGTTCAGCTCCCAAAACATAGTAAGTAAAAATAACAAAATGGGAAACCATTTCTATTATCTTCGCTTCCCAAAGATTTATTTCCAGACGTGTCAACTCGCTATATCCTCATTCCCTCAATAATATAAAAAGCGCTAAGAGTGACAAATAGCGTTAAACGCCTCCGTGAATTCTTCCTACTCGTATGTGGTAGTGAGTAGCTATAAGTAGTGGGTACTTGAGAGGCTTCTGTGTAAGTATAATGTGTAAGTATAATGGAAAAGATCAACCCTGTCATTCCTACATATCTATCTATACATATAGTTAGCTAGCACTCCAACTTACTAAGTAGCCAATCAATATAACCACAAAGTACTCAACATGATAGAAAGCTTATACATATAGATATACCCCCCCCCCAACACACACCATGCATACAATAATACACAACTCCATGGTAATGAGTGTTTTGAGCCGTTAAAAGTGAAACCAATCCCACTTTGTCCTCTCACGTTATCAAACACATATAGCTCTAAAGATTCATCAAACCTTGTTTTAGATTTGCCAGTCGAAATGATATACATATGTACACTTAGGCATACAGTTACTCAATAAGTATATATCATCACAAACAAGGGCAGGAGGCATAAAATGCTTTCCAAATCCTTCCGAGTGAAAAGTAGAAGAAACTACAAGAAAATCCTATATGTATGCTAAAACAAACACAGGTAAAAGTTTCTACCTACTCTGCCTTCTTCTATTTACAAGCACTTCCAAAATACAGTACATACTATACTTTACTGTGAGACGAAGTGGCGCCCTATCCCACCCTTTGTTCTAGTTCAAATAAAATAATCCTTTTTAAAACAAATCAGAGCAAAGCAACGGTAAACCACCCAGTACTATCCATCCATCTACATGCAAACACAACATCCAAACCAAACCTGTCATTTCAACCATTCTAGCCCTTTCCCTCCCCACACTAACTCCACTCTTTTTCAAGTGTACTAAAAGAGAGCAATCAATTCTCTAAATCGGTACACAAGAGGCACTACTGCCGTAGTAACCCCAAGTGAGTACTATTTACACATATGATCCACTTTGTTATTTACACGTCCACTTCTACCTCTACTACTGCCACTACTACTGCAATGCAATGGCCCACACGCGTGTATATACAAAGACAGAACGGAAATGAAAACTACGAGTGACCTTATACACAAGTTTCCATCCAATAAACCACCTTCCATTAAATCATTCATCATGCACTCATATGTGTCACTCATTTATACTTCATATGTGCTATAATATTACCCATACTTTGTGACAAAGTCATGTGTGCGCTATATTCTTGGTAAAGTAGCTTCCACCAGTAAACGTTACATGAATGATGACGATACTCTGATCCTTTTACTACTCCATTTATGAATTAGCGTGCGGGTGTGAAAAAGGTCTCTCAAACAGCAACAACTTTCAGCCCATTACGAAACCTATATCTACATATCCACATCCGTTGGGCTTGAATAACCCAACCAAATAAAAACTTGTGTAATATTCATTTACTCAACTAATCAATATAATCTCCCACGCATTAGACTCAGAATCAAATTTTGTAAATTCTCCACTTCAACTTGACGGCACTAACTCATTCCTTTGATCTGCCCGCCCCTCCCTCACTGTTAAGTACTATAGCTTTTTCAAACATTTTAAACTTACCTGCACTTCATTTCCATTTAAAAATTACTACAACCATCATATATCTATGCACTATAACTCCCCCTTTCCCTTTTGAGTCACAATCTCAGAAACTCTTCAACTCGAATTATTACACCACAACAGTAAAATACTTTACTTGGAACAAAACTTCATCAATAGACCATATATTTACATATATATAGGATAGCAATGAATTTACACGAGAAATTATCACCACAATCTAAGGAATAAATGCTACACCCGTCCTCTAAAATGGATAATGAAGACCCCGAAGCGGGTCAGTCTTACAAGTACCATATGACGGAACACCAGAACAACATTTATCTCGACATGTTTTTCTAGCAAGGAGCTTTCATATCATATTCCCCAGGAGATTTCACCAAGGCGAGTTCAAGTATACAGAAAGATAAAAGACTAAACATCTACTTTATGCTGCCAAGGCATATACGGGAAAGCGTACATGTATTTTGACATTGTATGATTTCCCACTTTCAATTTCACATGAATGTATAAAGGAAATAAAGAGAGAAAGAAAGAAAGAAAGAGAGAGAGAGAAAGAGAAAGAAAGAAAGAGAGAGAGTGGAGAGGGTAAATAAATTTCTCCAGTTGAACTTTTTCTAGTAGCCTTGAGTTATTTACAAAGTCAGAAGCAACGACTGGGATAGAACCACGACACTTTTCTCATTTCCCACCATCCATCCGCAGCACATGCCTCCCACTAATATTTCCTTCGTCAATAGGGACTATATTACATTTCTGCAAGCCTACTACAATAAAGCATTCTCCGAGGTAGTATCTAACCAACTATAGTATCTGTACATTAGCCCTAAAGAAAGCAGCTGTACCAACACCATCAAAATATAATAATACTGTATAGAATTACCTTTGCTCGAATTTTTCATTTTCATTCCTTCCTATAACATTCTAATTGTACACGTTTCCTCATGCAGATGCATGTGTATTACATATTTCCCGGAAAACTCTATTGAATGTAAATACAGTAACCAAAACGTGCAACGATTGCAATTTAAAATACGCAGTATCAAAAATTCTGGAACTGTACCACTTCCTTCTAAGAAATCTAATAGTAATTGTTTTTGTTATATAAATTCTGCCCAAGTTGAAAACCTCATTTAACTTTCATTTTAACTGATTATATCTAGCATATCCTTCACTTATATTTTACATTCAGACAAACTACCAAAAAATCCATGCCAGCAAAAATAATTAAGAAAAGATGCAGAGTCAGAGCAACAGAGACTAAAGATAGAGAAATAGAGGGAACGAGAGAAATGTAGTAAAAGAAAGATTCAGGGACAGAAAAAGAGCATTGGTCCCAAAAGAGAATCTCTACATCTCTAGCTTTGCGTTCAGAAGCTTTGATTACCCAAATACTCGGACCTGCGTATACACTTAGATATATGCTATCTACATACACGAACATGCCCCTAGACCACCAAGATCCCGAACCAAGGAACTTAAAAGCCGCTCTAACTCCTAAATAATTAATAAGGCTACTAGTGAACTAAGCAAGTAGGTACACGTCTATATATATGTAGTTACTGAAAAAAATCAATACCAACATATACCACATTACAGTTTACATAGATATACCAAAAAATACTATCCTCTCCTTACCTACACAGTTACGAGCAGGTTCTTTCTTTCTCTCTACATTTTGTAAAACACAGTAAAAGTATATAATCCCACATATAATATATCTATCATAGCTTCCTTGCTTCTCATAATCATCAAATAATCTCACAAATATACCACACTTCCCAGAAAAACTACGATTCAGAGTATATATACGTAAGAATATAAGTACAAATTCAATTTAGACTTTCAAGAAGACGAGGAAGAAATAGAAAAAGAAGAAGAAGAAGACGAAGAAAAAGACATAGCCAGTTATCAAGACCCCGCTCAGATTTCCTTTCAAGATACCTCCTGTACATCCCAGTTTATTCCTTCTATATAGGGGAAATGTGAAATAATAGAGAGAAAGTGAAAGAGAAAGAGAGAGAGTAGATGAGTAAGAAGAGAGCTTCGTAAAGAGACGGAGAGAGTGAGAGCGTGCCAACCTTCGAGGAACGGATCACGTTTATTGACAAGTAAATGTCTGAATATGAGATATGAGGAATCGGTCCAAATATAATTTCATACGCCGCTACAAATTCACTCATACTATATGAGTCTCGTCTCTCGCTATATACGAAAGAGGAAATCGAAGATTACAATCCCCATTACTCAACAAGATGATGGATCGCGTCAGTATCTGAGCCATTCTTCTCCCATGATGATCAAAATTACACGTATCAAGCATTTTCTTACCTTGTCTTGGAAAAAATACCTCTAATTATCAGACTGAGAATAGGGCAAAAAAATGCATTACCCAGTTAAAAACAATGTACACAAAAAGACACTCTAACATCAAATAGTCTCAAATGGTGAGGGAAAGAAGGGAATAATACAAAGTGAAAAAGCGAGAGAGGAAGAGAGTTAGAAAAAGAGAGAAGAAAATGTTTTGTGTTTGTCCTTACATGTACCTTGACGGTGGACACAGCCGATGACACACGCTCTTCCATTGACCGAAACGATTCCGTATTTTTCAGAGCACCTATTTTCTGACTCACTGCCGAACCCAGGCCACCCAACAGAGAAGTTGTTCGCTCAGCTGTCGCCTTAATCGCAGATTCAGTCTTCTGGTACCTGAACACATACAACAACAACAACATGAGCAAAACTTCTATACATGTATATTTAATATTTATATACATACATATATATTCATGTATATGTTTTATATTAAATCAATTCTCCTCAAAATAACACAACAGTCTCAGAATTTGTTCAAAGCAAAGCTCACTCACTCTAAACCGTTCTGAAGATACATAATATGCATAATTTATATATATGTATATATAAAATACATAATTTAAGTATTATTTCCATTCACAAAAGGCCTTAGCAATCAAAAACTTTCAGAACATACAACTTTTTCATCAACGAGAGACGAAAATCATCATGGAAAGTCCGTGGATTTCGCTTATATACTCCTTAAACTGTAGCCTTACTTTTAGTACAGGAGGGAGATCAAAGTACATACAATATGTACGTTGAACTCACCCAAATCTAAAAATATTATTCTCTATCCATTTGGTAATTCCATTGTATTCTCCAATTCTGCACCCAAACTTATTTCCCCGTAGAACAGAACGTCCTACATATTTATTAGGATTATATGTCAAAGCGGGAAGGATGTATATAATACAACAGATCGTCCATTGAAAAGGGAGAAAGCTCTGCATCAACCAGACTCAGTAATAATAATCATATTTGGTACAAGCTTTCACATTTTCTTCTTCTTACTCGAGCCCCAAGCCTCCTGTTGAAAGAACCAAATTGAATGTTCACTGGAACTGTTCGCTCTGGCCCAGAAATGGACTGGATACTGCCGATTTTGGGGGTGGTTGTAGCCGTAGTCAAGTGCCCCGGCATAATCAAGGGGGTCACCAGCCAAGTTGAAAACTTGGCTTGTCAAAAAAAAACTGGCACGGTGTTGAAAGTTTTAGGTACTTGAATCTACTTTACACAAACACACTGAGCATAAATCATACCGGTCAAGTAAAATACTTGACAGCGATTTTAGTGTCGGAGTCAAGTATGGAAATGGACAGTCAAGTTTTCAAAGTGGATGCCAGTTATTTCCCACTGGGAAGTGAATGTTTATTTCTGGGTGGGTGGAAAGTAAGGTACCTGTAACGGACAAAATACGCTTCATCCAGTCCATTTCTGGGCCAGAGCGAACAGTTCCAGTGAACATTCAACTTGGTTCTTCACAACAGTACCCAAGCCCCACCTTCAACGTGGATTCATCCACTACTCCAAACACACTACATTATGGGAACGGAACGCACACATCAGACTCTTGCAGATTTAAAAATATATTTCCCACCATCCATTACACATTTGTACATAACACACTTCCTTGAGAAGGTCTTCACGCGCTAACACATACATATCAGTAGTTACATGAAATGACGGAGAGCATAAAAATTTACAGCCTACAATTCAATACATAGGAATCCCCAACTTTATTTAATATAATCATTCTACCCACCCGTCTTCGCATCAGTACAACACATTCGTTTCTCATCCTTCTCCCACCACAAACAAGGGAAATATCCCTTTAACATGACACGGAGGGTAAACAATGACAGTCCATCATGCATTTTATAAATATGTAGATAAATATAAGCCCCATATACATAAGTAATTACCATATACAAAATAGTGTACACAGCTTATTACAACTCGTTAAAGCCTTCCAAACCAGATACAAAGGGACACACTTGACATGTCATTCGGCAAAGAAAGAGAAAAGAGAGAGAGAGAGAGAGATGAGAAAGACAGGAGGTCTCAGCCTGAGAGAAAGAGATGGGGTTAGATAATTTTTCCAACTTCCTGGCCCAATCACTCCTTCGTGATCATACACAAAAGAGAAGGATACGAGGGAACAATAATTTTCCTACCAGTAATAATGATTACACGACAGTCAAGTTCTAACTCCAGCCTCACAATCAGGGTCACTCTGCCCATAAACTATAGCCATATACATATTTAACAAAAAAAATACGGCAAAATTATTCACAAGCTAGTGTGTTATCAAGAACACACGTATACTACAAATAACGCACTCCAGAAGATTCGAAACCTCCTTCATACAAAATATTTTCGCTTCCGTCTCTCTCACATCCTGCTTGCTTTCTACATACAATCATTTAAAAACCATCATTTCCACCAATAAAATCGCACATCCTCCCAAGGTCACACCATTTTAAACCCTTCAACTTTCACACGAGAGCAGAAACTTAGTCAGTATATGTATTGATATACCACTCTTTTAATGCGATACAACACCAAAATACATGCATCACTAAAACATACGGCCCACAATAAGTACATACGTAAAGCTATATACTTGAGAATTAACGCCTACTATCCTCCTATCAAACATACATATAGTAGTGCATGTAACATAATCCTTCCAACTTGAACCCCCAACGAAAGGTCATCCATATATATCCACTAGCCTTCAAAAGTTCATTCCCCATTCCATCACTGTAGCTTCAACTGAAACTACCAGCA
The DNA here is from genome assembly GCA_034693705.1 of Spatulosminthurus flaviceps. Lineage (NCBI taxonomy): Eukaryota > Metazoa > Arthropoda > Collembola > Symphypleona > Sminthuridae > Spatulosminthurus > Spatulosminthurus flaviceps. Next base: position 13,793 of record JAQFXU010000436.1, on the reverse strand, counting down.
CGAATAATATTGCACATACATAGGGTAAAAAGAAAAATAAGAGAAAGTCAAAATGAAAGGACGGATGGATCTGGCACAGAAGACAGGCATCCAAAAACCCATGGAAATGTAAACGAGAAGAAGTGTAGCTGAAAGCATCTCTCACAGCTGCCAACCAACCCATCCCACTGAAAAACTAACTTAACGCCTCTCCTGCTCTTCTTTCTCCCTGAAACTGGGACATCGAGAAAGGCGTTTTCAAACATTCGACAGTCAGTCCTAGCCGTAACTCAGTCTACTGTTTCCTTCAAAAAAAGTCAGTTCTGTCATCTAAATATCATTATGATGGAAATCCTTCACAACAATATGTCCTCAAACTTTCACTTCTTCACATTTTCACATAGGCACATACACATGTAGAGAAAAACACACTTAAATACTTTTCATAGTATTTCGATGCCATAGTGTGGAACAGTAGTGGGATGCAACACGTTTCCTACCCACAAGTAGGAAACAGGTAATATCTATATAGAGTTACAGTAAAATCTATTTCTAGCCCCAGAATGTCCTCAAAAAATATCCTCCTCGCTCACCCATAAATATTGACTTACGAGACTACAGCATATACATAAAACATGGCCACATCAAAGGGGCAAAAAGTCAACCCAATACATATATTGACCTATCAAACAAGTTCATTGACAAATGTGTTAGAGCAGAATGTACAACAGGGAATTCCTCACTTCATCTCCAATCTAATTTGTCGTATCCAGATGGATACCACCACATTATATAAATACATTTCTTCACTCATCAATATACAGTATAAGTACAGACCAATCTGTAAAACTGTATGTATACATACACACAAATATACGTCCACAAATATCCTACCCATTTCTCCTCCAAATTCATTCCTTTCAAATACATCACGCAGAGATAAACTTGAACTGAGGGTCAGATCGAATAAAAACTGATCAGAGAGAATTGCTCTCTCTTACTTCCTCCCAACCTAAAATGCTTGGAATGAAATAGCGAATTGACTTGAATAATGGAAAAGGAAGGAGTGAGTTGGATAATAAATGGCCGCTAAAATGGAGTGGACAATGGTGGGTAGTTGATTTGACTGCTAAATCTTGTACAAAAAAGCAAATCTCCAAATTGTAAGCAGCTATAAATATGTACACAAAAAACATACATACATATATATCTCTACCTACATAAAGATTTCCCGAAGAAGAACGCAGACTCCCTCACATTATTTGTACACAAAGTCACTACACCAGCCATCCCTTCCATCCACTTATATCTATATACAATCTCACAACCAACCTCTACTTTAGCAATACCCTACACTATCATCCTACTATTATTACAGACCAGGAGACCAGCAGGTCATTTCAAGGGAAATCAGCACAAATCCAGATGAAACGTACATACAAATGTCTACGCAAACCTCCAGGTATGCCCAGCTGAATCTGTCTATATACAGAGCTGAATTACTAAAATCCAACCACTAATCCTTCTTCCTACCACGTAAGCAGTGCAATCCTAGCACCACTAACTTCATCCCGTCAATAAGTAAATTCTCGATGGGAATAGCACGAAAGCATTCGTCCTATATCCAAAATAAGAAGGTTTCCTAAAATATATTCTACACTACAAAGAATTTCCCTTTCATCAGTTACGTACATATGCAGGACACGAACACCAAAGAGAGTTCAGCAGCAGTAGTAGTAGTCGCAGTACAGCTAATGCAGTAAACATGAAAAAAAACTCTTTCAACCAGCATATTTATACACACACCCAATGTGCAAGGGAAAGTAGAGAAAGGACGGGTTCAAATGGGCTCTAGCCACCGACACAAAGATTATTGATCGGATGATTCCCAAAAGTGAAATGGGTCTTCCTCATTCGTTCGTAGATAGAAAGAGAGAGAGAGAGAGAGAGCAGGTATGCACACACTCAAAAAGTATTGACAAACCAGGATAAATGCATCACAGAATAGGAGAATCAAAACTTGCATGCCAAACTGGGACAGGACTCAGAGAGGATGGATCCTAAAGTATCTATGTATACATACACACTTTTTCCCAAATGTACCCATGCTCTCAATCAGTCAGTCAGTCAGTCAGTCAGCAGCCGACTACCCTATACACATGTTTATATACTATACATGTATATTTTAAACAATCCACACAATGCCCCCATGAAAACATGTTCTTAGCTTTTTTTGTGCTTCAACAACTTTCCGAAATTTTTTTTCGTAAACAAAAAATCACTCAGAAAAAAAACATAGAAACAACAACAATAACAATGTAATACTTGTATAAATACTTACACTTACTTAACAATACGTACTTCCACCATTCTAAAATCGCATAATGTACCGCTCTCACCACAAATCTCTCATATATATATTGTAATGCCAGTCAGTATTTTACTTACAATAAAACCCAAAGTCAAAGCATAAATGCCTTGAGTCAGTGTGTTTAGGAGACTCTGTATGTACGCAATAATAATCGAAAATAAATAGCGTATAATATAGCTTAATACCCCGACAAATTTGACCACTACTTCCCATTCCTTCCTTATTGTAGACCTCTAGGCGTACTTTACTTTTTCACAAATACTTCTAACCTTCAACTCTTCTAGGAGGAGCATAGAGACAGAGCCTTTCCACACAATACATATTTTAATGGTACCTACTATACACTACAATAGTCTTTCATTCAACACATGCTATTGTCAGCTGGTAACTTCAAGACAATGATAATACTTACAACAATAACCCATGTACTTGAGATTGCAAAAAGACTTTCAACTATACTATGTAATATTGTTATAACACTACTAAAATTTTCCTTAACTACCAACGAAACGCTAATACTATCAGAGAGTAGCAAAGGCCAAAACCCACCCACAATACGTATAATCTAAGTAAGCATGCAAAATTATAACCTACATAAAGTTTATAGTTTATTAGAAAATAAAAAAGGGAAAACGTCATACAAAACATCATTGCAGGTGCAGGGGGTATTTAAAAACATTGTTATTTCTCTTACAACAACTTAAAATTGCAAGGAGCATTGAATACTCCAGCATAAAAATGCATACATACTTGGATACTTGACTTTTTTTACGAATCACTTTCATCCATCGCAAGCCTCCACGGCCATAGTAGTTTAGACAACTGAATGGCGGCGAACCGACTGGTATTGTCTAAACGGTCCAAGCTTATTACTTCCACGAGAATGAAATGAAGAGCAGAGAGAATATAGGACATGATCTTCCCAAGAATAACAAAGCTTTCTTGTTCCCCATCCATGAACAACAGTTCACAGAGAGGAAAGTCATTCAGAGTGTTCCCCTACTTTGCTCAAACTTTTGATTCTCCCTGTACACAGTACACAGAGACAAGTTAAGAGAGAGAGAGAGAAACTGGTAGGATAGAAATTCAGGAGGCTGAAGAAAACAGCACACATGTACGCTGTACGTATCTATACAAATTTAAGAAGAACGAGGGCAAAGGCTTTTCAAATTTTAAATACTTCATCAAGAATGTATGATTTGTCGAAGAAGAAATGAGGAAGTAAAAGGGAGAAGAAAAACCGATTAGGGCGAAACAAAAAACCTCCGCTTGAAACTATCATGATATTTCAAACTATATACAGTTACTGCACTTATAGTAAGTGTATGCGTCTCTAGAAGAATAGGAGTAAGAGAGAAAACAAGACAGCTAAAGAGCCATAGAGTTATAAGGACATGGACGGAGAGAGAATATGAGAGAAAGTAAAAAGAAGAAAAAAAAGTGAGAGAGCAGGAGAGAAACCTAGACGAGACTGGTAGAAAGTTGTGAGAGAATTTGTCAAGTTAAAACTATACTTCAATAATAAATACATCGACATATGCATACTAACACATCAGACTATAAAGCATGGAAATTCCATTATGGGCTTTTCCCAACAACCCTTCAATACTTAAACTACTCCGAGCCTTATTCAATTCCAACGACCAATTCTATTTGTATGTGATGAATAGGAAATAACACATGAATCCCACTCTGATCCTCGCTCTCTCTCTACTCTTTCTGACTCACTTATTTCTCTCCCTACTCTCTATCTTTAAAAAAAAATATACATCTATTGATAATAATGTTTGTAACACCAACCCTTACATAGTATACCTTTCCGCGTATAATGCATTCAAGTACATTCATACAGTACTGTACGTACAACCCAAAAAAACATTGGCTACATTACTTCAGCCAGCCAGCCGCACGAACTACGTAGACAAAATTTCCCACCAGTATACACATGTACATATACAAAAGAATTTTATACACATACCTCTAACTTGCCCCCATTGTTACGTAATAACCTTGTGGAAACCTTACAGTTGCCCTGTTAGAGCCTTTTACCTCTATCCAATATCTTTACAACGGATAGTGCTAAAAAGTGAAAACTAGTTTCCCTTTCTTTCCTCCTTCCTTCCTTCTCTCAGTCAATTCACGCCCCTCTCCTTTAAAAATAAACTCCCAATTAACACAATCAAATTACGTTCTCAGGTGAAAGAAAGAGGGATAGAGACGGAAACGATGAATCATCCCTCAATTAACTCAAGTCATTCGCTTTGTTGCTCTTTTTTGCGTGGGTGGACTCGAGACTTGCCCTCCAACTATTTAATACATACAAATGATACATTTCACGTATGTTCTTTCCGCATTTGTATTTGTAGTAGTAGTTAGTAGTATCCTTTAGCTTCAGATTAAAGCTCATCCTAAAGTCATCCTAGCCTAAACTAATACTTGCCCAACCTATTACAGAATAGAAAGAAAGAACCTTGGCAGAGGAGCCAGCCATGAACTATGCACAACTTTACCGTCAACTTCTCACTCAGTGACTCAGCTTTACTACATGCCGCACATATAAGTACATACTGACTTGCTAACTAAACTCTAAACTCGTCCATCGCCTTCCAACTATGGCTCTGTGTAAGCTCCACAGCTCCAGGACTCTGAGTCACTGATGGCAAGTTTAAGAGAACAGCTACACAAACACACACACGCTGCACGCCTGCCGTATACTATCTATAAGAGTTGTAGCATAGTATTTTCCTAGCCTAGGTCTAGAGCAGAAGAAAATAACCCCAGCAAAAGTTATCTCCTGCTCAATTAGATTCCCTCTCCCGTCTATCCCAATTCTCAACAACTTGCTCTCCAATTTAAATCAATTAAATCCCACCCGAAACGCCTCTCAATATTTATCTGGTTTCCTCTATTCCTTTCTCTTTCTCCTAATCAAATTTCCCAAGTCACTTTCACATAATAGTACCACTACACACACAGTCAAACACACTAAAATTCACACATACGCACCACTCGCCAAATTTCTATTCCCATGAAGAACCTTCACTCCTTTCTTCTTTCTTTTCTCTCTCTCTTTCTCGCTATACCTAGTTACCTCATTAGAGTAGGAAAAGTAGTGAAAGTTCCTCCGTTCGTTTATACAAACGCTATAAACCAAACTGTCTTAAGTAATGAAATGATTCATACTGTAAAGGAACCTTCAATTTTAGCCCGATTAATTATTCCTCCCCTTATTCTCCACACACATATACTTAGTATTACGTTTATAGTGTATTCATGTCCCAACTGTAGTAGTCATCATAATATTTGCAGTACGATTCCTAAACACTCGCTTTATAAATTAAGCTCTCGGAATAGTAAAACAACATATGAAGATACGCACACTTTTACAACTAAACTGTTTATATGTACATTACATACAAACATTTGACCCATATAATTAAAAAGAAAAATATAGGCATAATTCGTAGAACCTTATAATTTATATCTCAAATATCAAATTGATATTTAGCCATAAAAACCTTGTTCGTGCAAGGCATGACAAGCGTGTAGATGTAGATGATGTCGCTGAGAATGAAAAGCGTCGTCGTCCATGCACTGCACTACTGACTGGCTGGACATTAAAAAGCTAGTACATAGTAGGAACGCATTAAATATCAAAGTTTAGCCATATCACCATTCATGTCACTGATAGGCACTAAAAAAGACTGGAATATATGACTTGAGCATGTCCTAGATGACGAGATAGTTCACAGGATGATAAAAGACATGGCATTTCTATATCACTTAATCCTCATAATCATCCTTTACAAAAAAAATTCCATACTTTCCATTCTTCAAGGAGAGAGAGAGTATTACTAATCGATGGTACTTAATATGTATGAGGATTTGTTCACTCAAACAGTAGGACAACCAAAAAAATCTATAATTTTTACGACTTAGTGAATTAAAATGTAAGACACATATCTACGAACTTATTTCTCCATTTCATCATCTATATCAAACATTTATGGAGTGCACGTAATTATCATTTTTTCGCTTCCCGTGTTCCCACAGGATAAGTGAAAGCAAGCTAATCATTCAACAAATAAATATACTAAAAATCGGAGAAATAGAAAGCATTCACGGGAGAGAGACGCATCCTGAAATACTAAAAAAAACGTCAATAATAACACGAAGTAAAAAAAAGACCAAGCAAGAGTAAAACCACATAAGAACCCCGAGAAAAAACACTTTTTACATAATAAGCATAAATCATTCAGGCTGCCAAGGAAATTCAACGAGTAATGTTGAAAACATCATTTTTTTGAGAGATTATGAGCGACCAGTAATACAAGAGACTACAACAATATTGCAGCATTAAATGACCCAAAATATCCTCTTGCGGCGGAATTCCCCTCTCCCTTACTTTCTCTCTAAATTCCTCACTTATTTTTCTCATATAACAACCAGCTCCAATAAAAGAAGAGAGAGAGAGAGAGAGGAACGAGTCAGAAAGAAAGGGAAAAAACTCATAAACATTTACGACGAAACGTAAATGTTCTGTAGATCCACAAAGGCACACTATAAGCATCAGAGTAATTTAAAACATTACCTCTATGCCATAACGGGCTTAGGGTTTATTCATCTGTGATTAATAGTAGAGAATCTCCACGTTTTAAATCACCATTTAAGGAATCCATCCCAACTCAAAATACTTTATAAAAATGAAACTCCAAACTATTGACTTGACTTAAAACACGAACATAAGATATGAAAAACAACTACTCTGTCGTATGTATAATAAAATACTTACACATCCTTTGCGACATCCATGTTGATTTTTCGTTGCTTTTTTTTAGTACAGAAGAAGATTATTCACAATTGTATTTGATCCAATTAGGAATTTTAAGATTTTCCCCCGTAAAATTCGTTTATAATACACGTGTGGACGTTAATACTGTAAATTGAACTCTTATCACCACAACTGAGTCGTCGCTTATAATAACAAATTGGATTTTGATTTAAATCTCTTTGTAATAATTAAAAATATCTCTTTTCCTGAAGGTCTCTGTGTAATATGTCAAGATATGCAACGGTTTATATAGTAAGGAGGAGACCAGAAGGGAAGACTAGTTTTCCCTTTTGAATGAATACTGATGGATGAATGAATGAGTGAGTGAATGAACTGACGGAGAAGAGGAGGCAGACGACTTCAAAGAATCGCTGCAATATTTTCCAGAATTTCGTCAGAGAGAGACTGTCAGAGGGGTACAAAGTTACAAAATCTGACTTTTATCAGATGCTCAAGGCAAGAATAAGTCGAGAGGTAGGTACAGGTAAGTAAGTGGATATAATATATTCCAGAGAAGAATAACCGTCCGAGTTCCTTGTAATATTAGCTTTAATCACACCACAAACAAAATCCTTTTCCAACCAACGTACTACATATATTTTTGTACGAGAAAAATATTTGGCTTTATCCAGAAACTGATAGACTTTACTAGATACAATGAACAAGCTGGACTGAGTTATAAATATACAAGTGAATGTTGAGTGAGAGAGAGACAATAGAGAAAGAATGTCCTTGTATGCTACTACAATAAGAATAGGAGAGACAGAGAAAAAGTTGAACTTGTTGAAAGGAGGTTCGTACGAGTGTGAATGCTGTCTCTGTGGTGGTGGTAGAGATGGTAAGCCTAGGCTTGGAGAGAAAATCACCAAGCTTCCATCCCACCAAATGATTTTCGGCAAGAGCAAGAGGGCCAAACCCCATGCATACGTACCACTACCTACGTACGTATATATTTACGTATGTATACATTTATTTGAGCACATTCTTATGCCCACAGCAATAGTCTAGTAGCACCATCAAATGTACCATGCACTTGTTACATATAAAAGTATGTACATGTACATGTACTTACACAACTACAACAGTCATACTATACTACATTTCTATACCCACTTAATGGTTGCATATACATACACACAGCTATAGTTCATATTTACCAACACGTTTCCCAGTAGTTCCTTATTCAACCTTCCTTTTCACTCTCTCTCTCTCTCCCACATTTCTCTCCAGATAATAGAACGGTATGTTCAAAAATACAATTTTACCTCATACATACCTTGAAATTTATCACACACATATACATACAATATATATATACATACTAACCCTTTGATACCTACACCATACATTTACTCCTCCTATAAAAAGATAGCTAGGTATTTCTTCCCTATCCCATTATTTCACAAGGGTACCTCTCCTCTATACATTTCAAACCCTTAAACCTCCAGGCTATCCTCATATACTTTCAATAGCCTTTGAGGCAATAACATCAGGTATATATGTATACAGGAATCTAGGCATACCCATACATTCTTTGTAGTTCACTGTAAACTCTGTAACGTATACTATAACAACCATTTCGCACTATTTCGAAACAGCTACAACCTACAACGACTACTACTAGGACTATCCTACACAAGTCCAAAACATAGGGAAGTACCTTTTTTGCTATATAATGCACATGAGAAAGGGACACCTATAGCCCGTTCTTCCTACTACATACAACACAGCATTTCACTCAAAAATTCTTTGTAAGTTCACCAGCATACGGAAATACATACGTACCCCGACAGAGACAACGCTTAACCAAAAAGAGGCCAAAAGAAGAAGACGAAGAGAACACGCCAGCGTCGTCGTATCGATCAGCGTCTTTCCTGGCTATCCTAGCTCCTGTACACCCTATCCAATTCTCATAGTATAGTGTACACAAAAATACATATATCCAAAAGAGAAAGGTATCCTGCTACTGAACACCATAAAGCAGTAATAGCAGCTGTGAGAGTGAAGTCATGAGCCTCTATACATTCCTATTATTTCCTTATGCTATTTAGACCAGAGTACTCCACCATTATCCAAGGCAAGCAAAGGCAAGCTTTCTCTCTCCCTCTCTCTCCCCATACCTCCAGCAAGTGAACCAGGCGGGTTTTATGTACATTGTCCAACTGTGCCCCGCACTTGCTTTTTCTCTCACAACTCCCATACCCATTCATTCCATCCATGAACACTTGGCTCAGGAAACAATCAACATTTTCAATTCATATCCCATCTTCACAGCACACATTTCTTCCAACCTTCTCTACCTATCCATTCTATAAAGTAGATTTCCTCCTCTAATCCATACATGTCAACTAAACTTTCCCTAGTCTACAACTACAACCACCACTGCCTTTGTCAAATTTATGAGCAAAAGGGTGAACTAGAAAGTAACATAACAAAAGTGGGAGACGAAAAAGAGAGACGAGCAGACAAAGAAAGAAGAGAAAGTGCTACAGAGACGAAAAAGATGAGTTTAAAAAGGACCGAAATCCCAATGAAAGTAAGGGTTCCCCCCAATAACCTTAAAACCTAGTGGTTCACACTAGAAGAACGAATGTTAACCACTTAAAAATATATCCTCGTTAAAATCCCTAACGATCAAGATCTCTCTCACATATCCAAACTATGGAAACACGCAAGTGTACATGCAGAGCTACCGCTACTATACATGAATGCCACAGTTACGTAACTTAATATATAGTCACTCAACCAGATGCGAACACTTCATTAGTCCACATCATATCGGCAAATCACATCACCTTTCTCTCTCCACCCATACAAGAATGTCGTGACCAAAAAATTCATACACATTCACGAATTAACAACGCAGATCCAATTAACTTATCTTAAACAGGTGGGAAAATATGAGCCGGAAGCTATATTCTACATTAAATCAGGGCTGTACATAAACACACACATACACACTAATACACTTAAGCACACAACTTTTAGAATTTAGACAAACACAAAAGGATTCCCTTCATATTTCATAATAATCCATCCACTGCACCTGCTCTGACTCATGCTATGGGAGTCCCAAGCTTCAATCCTTTTCTCATAATAATGTATATACACACTCAGTGAGTCTACGCCTCCAGAAAAATGACTCAAGTCAAGATAGCTACTACTACTCCTCCTAAAAGAGAACAGGAGTGAAACATAGGTAAGAATTAACAACAAGGTACTTATTCACAAACCCTTTCACATACATAAACTGGTGCATAAATCTCTTTACACACAAGAAACCCCACAAGGTACGAGAACAATTTCATCGTTTAATAATGTACGAAATGAGGAGAAGTTGAGGGAAAGAGTAAGAAAGAGAGAGGGAGAGGAGAGAGAGAAAGACAACAAATGAAGAAAATACAGGAGAAAGCCAAGCGTGAGAGAGAAAGTTAAAACTTTGGCAGAAGGCGGGAGGCTGACAAGGTCAGTGAATTCACTCGTGGCTTTCTCAAAATCCCTCATCTGTATAGAAGTACGAGGGAGAGAAAGCAAGCAAGCAAATATGTATGCACACACATGTAAATGCATAGTTACTACACTACGTTCGCTCACTTGTGTTCCATCCTTAAATTCTACGAATAAACCACTTGCTCCTTCCAATTCTAAGTAAGTTCCAGCTCAATAACGTGTTCCTCCCAATCCTACTACTACCACCACCACTACAACCTGTACCTTCAGGATATATACCGCCGTTCGTTCCATTTAGGTGAAGGAGGAAAAATAAGAAAAAAGATGTCGGTGACTAGTGAAAAAGTATCCTTTAGGTATGGAGCCAAGACTCACATTAGCAGATGAAACGACATCATATCAAGTAAATGAAAAAGATGTAAAAGTTGGATTCAAACCTGCTCTTCAACGTCCTTTTGTAGCATCTCAAACTTCCATACACACACACACACACTTCTCTATCTCTTCCTTTTTCTCAACATTTTTAAGACTACCACATTAGGCCAAACCCATCTACACATATGCCATCATCCCGTAGTGGTTAGAATTGTGGCGAAAGTTCACAAGTGAGGAAAAGTCTGGCTTAACTTTCACTTTCACCTTTCATTCTCTTTCTATATATTTCTGCCTCTTCTCGTCAGTCGTCTCAAACTAAAACTTCTTCCTACTTTTTTTCCCACCCATTCCTGAATTAAAGCCAATGTATGTACTTACGCAAACACGCTTATACGCACACAGACAAAAGACTCCAGAAGTAGTAACATCCTCAAAGAAGGAATCATTACCATCTTCACGTGAAGTAGTAAAGTAAAGTAGCAAATCAGCAAGATTTCCCACTTTATATATTATATTAATCATCACACCTGGTAAATAAAAAGAACCTATATAGCTGAAACTGTATAGCACGATACTATACTCCCCCTTCTTCTTACATACATATATATATACAATGTAACTTCTCAAATTTACTGAGATTCTCAACCACACTTGGCAATTTTTCCAACGCTCAAAACGCACTTGCCAAAAAAGACTCAAAAGTAACGACACAAGGCGCTGAAGGAAGAAGGCAGTTGAGACAAAGTTAGGGAGCACAGCAAAAACACGATAGTTCAAAAAAAATTCATTCTAGCAATTCAATCCAGCTTTTTACGTTTTGTTTCATTTCCTTACTTTTTTTCCCAACCTTCAAATATCTAGTGCACAGATAGAGAGAGAGCGAAATTCCATGCTCACCCATTTAGACGTGCATCCGCGAATATAAATATATACATATAAATGTATATACCTAGTATCGATATATACAAAATAATAACGTTCCTGAGCAATGTAACCTTTAAAAAAAGTGTTCCTAGAGCTCATTGCCACTTCTCATTCCTTCCTACATGTATATAAGACTAATGCTTTTCTTCTGGCTGAGTGAGACGAAAGTCACATAAAAAATATAACCGTCAAAGGGAAAAGAAAGTGAGTGAGGAAGAAGACAGAAGACATAAAAAAAATCTAGGAGCTTCTTCACACATCAAGACCAAAATTCTCAAGCGAAAGCTCCAAACATTATTTTATGTACCAAAGTAAAAAAAAAAGAAGCCAAAATATTTTCCGTTTCCTTTCCCTCCTTCCTTTACAACCACTGTGAGAATCCGCTACAACTACATTACTACATATACTACCAATGTGCCACTACATTTTTAAGCTCTCCATGTCCATTCTGAACACTATGTAAAAATTACAATATAGCTGGAGTACACCACCTACAAATAACCACAGATCCCTTAAATAAAGATGCTGTAGTTTTTTTTACAAGAGCAACATTATTATATTCCTTCCCATGCTCATTGTCAGTATGGGAGCCAGAGTTTCGAGCTATATAGGCTCACAGAGAAGAAGGGAGAACAGAGACAGACGGTAGGAATCGAAGGACATAAAAGACATGTCGAATAAAGCTGGAACGCGTTTAAGTGACGTTTAATTTTCTATGTGTTTTTGCTTGTGCAAAAAATATGTAAACCACTAAAAGGTGGTATGTCACAATTATTTACTGTACTTTAGTTATAGCACTAACATACTTATAGTATATCAAAATGAAGGCCAACGATACAGGTCTCAAAGACTAAAAATACAAAAGAGGAAACATTTTCTTATATATTCCCATACTATACAACTTCATTTACAATACATTTACATTTTATGCAAACTGAATTTAAACAGCTTCCCTTCGGAGCCTCTGTATACACAGCTCCTACTCGAATTATTATTTCAAAGAAAAAACCATACCTTCAACTCCGCACTACAAACTAATAGTAGAATGGGACGCAAGTAAATTCATATTCTATATACATGCATGGAAGCAAGTATTCCTGTAGCATATAAATTCCTCCAACAAAACTTCTTCCATACTGTCCCTCCTCCTACCTCCTACTTTAATATTCAAATGAAAGCACATTTTATTCCTACAAGGCAAGGAACGAGTCAAAGTTTTAACATAAAAGTCCCAAGATAAATTTCTCAAAGAATGTCAAGAACATATGTATGTAATTATTTATACATAAAAAACCTGAGAGTCAATTTCTGTATTCTGTAACTACACAGAAATGTTACATGTTAAGTGTTACATGCTATCTTCAAAGATAACGTACGAAAATTACAAAAAATCTGGTAGATCCTTAATGTGTTAAAAAGCTAAAGTGTTCAACGGCACACATACATTGATGATCAATCTCCCCAGCTTTATCCCACCACGCACCTACACAATTATGTGACTCAATTTCTTTGTATGCACACATACATATAAAGGATCAAACAAACTGTCCATAAGCAGTATATTCCGAAATCTCCGACCGGCCAGGGGCCCACACACTCCCGTGGGACTAGGTCCATTTCGGAGTATGATATTAATCCAAATTTTTTTAAAGGAGGAATGGGAGTCTCACTAAAATTAAATCTACTAGATATATAAGGTTGCTTGTGTATAGTACTAATGCGCAATAAATCCCATTATAATTCTAAGAAAAATGAAAGAATCAACAAATAAAACCACGAAAGGACATCACTCCTATGGACGAATACTACTACAAAGACTATAGATGAAACGGAGCAAGAGAAAAAAACTTGGTTCAAAAGGAG